>JAPYZT010003213.1:0-17220 GCA_030522965.1 Tryphoninae sp. A BG-2022a
ATATATATATATATATATATATATATTGTAACGTTGTACAATATCTTCCCTGCACCCGGCTCGTCCCAAAGGCAGCCGTTCCCACGGAAAGGCCCAAAACACCCAACTGGTGAAATACTATTTGATTTTCCTTCCCTTTTTTCCTAACTATTGTACGTCCTGTGCAACACTTATCGAGAAGAGGCCCGGCTCGCCAGCCCCGAAGACATCGCCACTGCATCGCCACCGTCATCATCATGCCCGTCCAGACCACCAAACTCGCACAACACAACGCACTCCGTCATCTATCGAGAAACTTCACCCGTCGGTCCCCGCCCCGAAGCCATCAATCGACTGCCCGACGATAAGGAAGGAAGAAGATGGCAGCAGCGCACGATCATTGTCGATCAATAAAAACGTCAAACATAACAGACCGCGTCGTAACGAGAATTCCGCGAAGATCGATGTAAGCAAAAGCTTATATCCCTCGCACACGAAATGATCGCTCTATCGGTAACAAAGACGAACCAGTCGATAATACCTTGATGCAATCGGTAAACAAAAATGAAAGGAAAAAAAACACATACAAACATCGATGAAAGTATCGTCTCGTTTATGACCCTCGAAACTTCCCCGATGCTTAATCTTCACGCGAGTCATTCCAGCATCGTAATTCGTGATCGCATGATCAATCGTTTAGGCGGTATTGTTATTTATCCCCTCTTTTTCTTCTTTCTCTTTTGACATAAAAAATTCTCCGGATCTTCATTTCATATCGAAAAGTTTGCATAAGTGATGAACGTCGATTGGCTACCGCGATCACAAAAAACCAAGGAAGAAACAATCAACAACATGATTTCAATGCCGGAAACTATAAAAATTCCGCGGAAGCGTAAAATGACAATATTTTGAAAAATGTTCTCGGTTAAGCGAACGTCGTACCTCGCGCATTTGTTCTTTTCTGACTTTTCGGATGAAACATAGTTACAAAAAATGTCATCGAGCAACAATTCTCCTGTACATACATTATGTGTTTTTCTTCTTTTTTTTTATTGCGTGGATGATCCGAACGAGATCGTAAGACATCGACATGCAAGTACAAGTGTTTTCTTGTGTTCTATTTGTCCTGGAGAATGGCTATGTAGTGCTCGCTGTATATATGAGGAGGAGGCAAACCTCTCGAATTTGCAATTCATAATCGGTCTGGGTTTTCATCCGGTCGACGATCGTGATCGAAATTTTACACGCGTACTTCCGATAATCGTTAGAAATCATGGAAGGTGAGTTTTCTTAAGAAAAGAATAACAAGGTTATTAAATTTTTTAAATAAAAAAGAAACAACGAAGAGGATAATGAAAAGAAGTTAAGCCAAACAATAAAATCGAATTTTTAAACGAAACAAAGATAAACGAGAAAAAATAAATAAAAGTCAATGTTAAATTCATCGTGAGACAAAAAAATATGGAACTTTGGAGTGGAAGAGATTTTGTAATTAGAAATTTTCCGGAAGAAAATAGATTTTTGTTGTATGCAGGGGGTGGAGGAGAATTTATCGAGCGATGGGGAAAACATGTAAACCAATTTTTCTTTATTTACTGTAGACTTTTCTACAACGACGATGGTATTCGCTGCTCTGGCGCTATTGAGTAGTGCGTCGGGAGTGCCGACTTCCGGTTTCGAAAAAGTCCACTCGGAATTGGAGGCGAACGAGATCAGGAAAATATTTCGTACAACCCCTGATGCGAGTGAGTTCGTAATTCGCGAGAACAATAATTTTTGTGAATAATAATTTAAACAAGTGTTTTTTTTCAAAACGCACTGTTTTTGTCTGAATACAAAAAAATTCTCCTCGACAGTACCGGATTACGAGGTGGTATCGTTGCAATGGCCCAGATTGCAGAAGAGATCGTCCGGCTCCGGTACTCGTATGTGTTTGAATGCATTTGGAAAAGACGTTTATCTTTGGCTTCATCCGACGGAGGGCACTCTTGTCGCGTACGACACACCCGTTTACTACGCAAGATCGGCACCCTCGTCGAAACTCGGACTCACAATCACCGCTCTGAGAGACGTCAGTAACGAAAAATCAACACAAGATTTTTCATTTTCTCGATAGTTATACAGGGTGAATTTTATAAAGTGTAACAGGCTTTATTTTAAGATAGACGAGATCATTACAAACAAAAGTTGTATATATACATTGGGGATATTTTTAATAGTTTACGAGATATAAATATTTAAAGTTGGTCCAATCAGAGCGCGCCGAGAAGCGTTGGCACCGCCCACTCTTCGCCCTAGCAGCAAATGCCCGAGAAATATAATAAATAAAAGTGACAGCTCTGAATTTTGTAGCCTCAAATATAACGCCTTACATTGTGCTATCTCTACGTCTAGCGCGGGATTGGGCGGGTCCAACGCTTCTCGGCGCGCTCTGATTGGGCTAACATTAAAAATTGATATCTCGTAAACTATTGAAAATATCCCTAATGCATATTTGCAACTTTCGTTTGTAATGATCCCATGTTCCTTAAAATAAAGCCTATTAGACCTTATAAAATTCTCCCTATATACATAAAAAAAAATCGAAGCCAAAATCGACGCAAGATTTTCCATTTTTTCGATAAATATACAGTGAACGAAAAAATCGTTGATCGATTAAAGAATTTCGATTAAAAATTACCAAAATATTAAATAAAGGCTAACCGGTATTGTTTTTTCGTGATTGTAGCCCATGACGATAGTCGGTCGAATGCTAGAGGACAAAGAAAATCACGCGACGTTGGTAGTGAGAAGAAGCGACGATGGACGAAGTTACATCGTGAGTAAAACAAAAAAAAACCTTTAGATTGAAAATTTATTTATTTTTGTCACTAAATTAATGAATTTTTTTTATTTCTGCGAGCAGTCCGGTAACGTCGGATCCGAGAACTGGACCATAAGGCCACTGCCCGATCATTTCAACGACAGAATATATTTTAGCAGAGACAAGAGATCGAGCAATTTGTTGAAGAACGAGACCTTCGACAATGAATACGACGAGCCCGCCTTGCACGTAATTTACAAAAATCCGCCATTGCCCGATCAGCTGGAACACATCGACATCCGTGAGTTTGATAAATAGCCAAAAAATGGCCATTGCAAAATTTCTCGATATCGCGAATACTCGAACTATTAATTGATATCAATTAATTTTTAATTATCAATATTATAATTATTTTATTATTATTATTCTGGGCGTGTTCAGCAATGGAGGAGCACATTTTAAGAAATATTTCGGGAAGATCGAGACGCGATGCTTCCGCCGACATAATTTACCCGCAGATTCTGGTCGTCGTCGATCACAGCAGTTTCAAGTAATTTCAGAAAATTATCGAAAAACATGAATTAATATAGATAACGACGATAAACATTGTTTTTTTTTCGATATCGTCGATTCAGACTTCATGACGAAAATGTTTACGACCTGTTGGAATATTTGCTGCCATTTTGGAACAGCGTCGATATGAGGTATCGAGGCTTCGAACATCCGAAAGTCAGGCTCAACATCGCCGGCTTCCTCGTCGCTAAGGTGAGACGAAAGATTAAAAACAAAAGAAAAAATATAATTTGTTTAAAAAAAAATCTTTTACCGATAATATCGACCAATTTTTGTTTATCAGGATGAAAAAGCACTTCCTTTCGTAACGAAAAATATAAAACGCTCGAACACACTCGACGTTTTTGGAGCTCTGTCGGACTTTGGGGAATTTGTACCTGCTCTCGTTACGACTTACGATATCGCTAAATTTGACATTGGCGTGACAATGTCACCGTGAGTTATCGACTTTGAAGGATTGCAAATAAATTGATTGAATATTATGAAATATTTTATGCAAAAAAATTCGTATGTTTGGCAGGTATAGCATGTGTTCGCCACAAGACAACGGTGGCTGCAAGGATGGAACACTGGGTGGGTGCATCGTGATAAGAACGATTTGTTGATAATACTTTGTTATTTATGTTTTGATAAAATGTTTTAAATCTGGATTCGTAGGTCTCGCTTATTTAACTGGAGCTTGCAGCATGCGCTATCATCCCAAGGTCAAGTCTCTTTCCGTAGCGGTGATACAGGATAAGGGTGCTTTCGATGGAATACACACGGCTACCCATGAGTTGGGCCACTTGTGAGTCGCGAGAATTAATTAACGAGAAGAATTAAAGAAAATTAAATAGATTTATGTTGATAAAATTATGGTAAAATTGAACGTTTGTAGATTTATTACATTTTTTATTGTAATTATATATATATACAGGGTATTAAGCAACCATCTGGGTATGAAAAATACCCAGGTAGGCGTTAATGGTACGAGGAAAACGATTTTTTAAAAATTGTTCTGCGATGAAAACTGGCTGTGATATTAACTCGCGAAGTTTAAAAGGTTGAACAATGATATGGAGCCACCTGGTGGTTGAGTGATAAAACAAAATTATTTTTCCTTGTCATGGCGACTGGATATTCATTTATTAACGGTTATTTTGTTAAGATTTATGGAAAAAGGGATAATATGTAAAAAAAATATTGTTCTGTGCGGGATTCGAACCCACGATCCCGGCATTTATCGATAGTGCGTGCGATCGCATTTGTGAGGTTATGTTTTGAATTTTTCAACTTTGAGAATTAATATCTCGGCCATTTTTTATCGCAGAACAATTTTAAAAAAACTGTTATGTTTGTCTCGATGCCAACTACCTGGGTATTTTATGCATCTTTACAGTTGCGTAGTACTCTGTACGTATATGACATATTCATTCTTAATAAAGACGAACTATTATTAATAGATTCGGCGCTAAGCACGACGGCGCTTCCGAATCCCTTTGTCATGCTGGCACGGGTAATATAATGGCGGCGACCCCAGTGCTCACGGAAAATTCAGCAGATTGGTCTCGTTGTAGCGTCGAGGCTTTCGACAAGTATATCAAGTAAGTATCATTTTTATTTCTAAAATCTCTTACCATTTTTAATCCATTGAAATATTACATTGACCCTGCATTTATCAAAGTCAGCGATTTTTTTTCTGGTGCATAGGGAGGGGGGGGGGGTATGAAAAGCTTAAGTCCAAGTTTGTGGGGCTGTAACCCTTGAGGACAATCCACCATCTTGAAAAAAGGGGTGAAATAGTTTTTGCAAATAACTATGAAACTATCCACCGCACAAGAAAACGATCAAGTCGTTTTTTGAAGGAAATGAAATGCTCTACAAATTTTCTCTCTTGACTTTTTGTCGTAAAATAAAAAATACCAAAGTCATTAACAAACGACGACAAAAAGTGAAGAAGTAATTTCCTTTAAGTCGCTCTAACTTTGTTTCTTTTCATTTTACAGAAAAATATGTTCAATGTATTTTGATAGAACGCCTTCTGACGAATAAATTTCAATGTGAATGTGTCAACTTTCGTTTATTTATAAATATTTTACAGTGCTGCAAAGGTAAGTGTCGGAGTACTCGAAAAAAGACATAACAATGAACGATTATGCGTCTTTTCTTTGCAAATTTCATTAATTGCGGTGGACAAATTTTATTTGTTGCAATTGCAATGTTCATAATAATTAATTATGAACTCCTCGTAGGTGGTGCGGAAAAGAGTTCATAACGAATTATTATGAACATTGCAATAGCAACAAATAAAATTTGACCGCCGCAATTAATGAAATTTGAAAAGAAACGACGCATAATCGTTCATTTTTATTTCTATTTTTGAGTACTGCGACGCTTACTTTAGCGGTACTGTAAAATATTTATAAATAAACAAAAGTTGACACATTTATATTGAAATTTATTCGTCAGAAGGTGTTCTATCGAAATGCAGTGAACATATTTTTCTGTAAAATGAAAAGAAAAAAAGTTAGAGCGACTTAAAAGAAATTACTCCTTCATTTCTTGTCGTTGTTTATTAATAACTTTGATATTTTTGATTTTACGACAAAAAGTTCAGAAAGCCAATTTGTAGAGAATTTCATTTCCGACAAAAAAATAACTTGACAATTTTCTTGCACGGTTGATAGTTTTCCTGTTATATCAATGAAATGATTTTTAAGCCTTTATCCGAAATATTTCGTACTAAGTGACATTGTTAACTTTGAGGCGCTGTAAAATACTTAAAAGTAAATAAAATTAAAAAAATGAGGTGTGCAATTTTTTCGTCTAAAAATCCTCTATCAAAAAGCTCTAAACACATTTTTTTGTAAAATGCAAAAACAAAACGTTAGAGTGACTTAAAAGAAATTACTCGTTCACTTTTTGACGTTATTCGTCAATAACTTTGGTATTTTGGATTTTGTGACAAAAAGCGAAGAGACCAAATTTGTAGAGAATTTCATTTTCTACAAAAAACAATTAAATAATTTTCTTGCACGGTGGATAGTTTCATTGTTATAATGCAAAAACTGTTTTACCCCTTTTTCAAGATGGCGGATTTTCCTCAAGTGTTACAACTCCACAAACTTGAACTTAAGCTTCCTATACCATCCCCTAAGCATACAAAAAAAATTGCTGTCTCTGATAAATGCGGGGCCTTATTTTTGTAACATTTGAATGTTGAATCATCAAACGAAAACTTGTGTCACCGACGTTAACGAAGTAAATAATTTTCTGATCAAAGTTCCGACAAGACTACGTGTCTTTACGACAAGCCACAAACATCGTCGTCCTTGCCTCGAGTTTTGCCGGGTGCAATATTGAGCATGGACGAACAGTGTGAAAAGCTCGAGGGTACAAAATGGTGTTCGGTAGCTGTAAGTAAAATGGAAGATAAAAATTCGTGTCGAAAAATTTCGTTTACGAAAAATATATTATTCTCATTTCGATTTTTTCAAAATTATTTTCAGACCACAACCAACCCTTGCATGCGTTTAAAATGTTATTGGAAAAAAGACTCCTCTTACTGCACGGAAGTTGGCGACGCGGCTCCGGATGGCTCAAGGTGCGCTGATAAAAAGGTCCGTGAACAAATTTGAATTAAATAAACTTTTGCAAAATATAATTTTTTTAAATTCTATTTCATAAGCAAAATCGGACGATGAATATTCTTTTTTTCGACTATTCGTAGATCTGCGTTCATGGGAAATGTCTGTCCGAGACTGAGATCGTATAATACAGCAAAAGGCGATAAAAAATCGTTGTTATCGATGGATCGAGCACCGAGACGTTATTTGAATAGATCTACGTTCCATTCTTACGTGGTTCAAGGAACTGTGATAACGCTTAGGCAGCGTTGAATACTACATCATTAATCTTGTTTACACTCCAAAAATATCTTTTGATTGAAAATATTGGCACGCTTAAATCGGTGTATTGTTATTAGTGTGTAAACACACGTGTCAGTAGTAATTAGTTGGATTATTGATGCGAGCTTGATGTTTACTTTAATTAATGATACTGTGATAATGATGTGCTATTGTTGGGACATCCCGGTGACCCGCGATTTTGAATTATATCGAAACTTTGAAAAAGCTAATTTTTTTCCAACACATTGAAAACGATCATTCTGTCATTTCGAATTGATCTCCTTTATGATGTCATTAATATATTTATTGGGCCTTTTTCACTTATTTTCTACTTTGATTTTTTTCTTCCCTTTATATTCTCATTTATTTTCCTACCTTCGGCCACTCGTTGTGTTATTTGCTGTCTAAAAACAGGACTTGTAACATGCAATCCTTGCGTCAGTTTTGAAATTTCAGGACGATCGAGATTCGACACGACGATAAATCGAATCGTGAGGATCGATCCGAGGTTTCGAAAAATGTAGTAACTGTTTGCATCAATTCTTCATCGAAGCTTTACAATCGCTGATATTTTAGAGGTTCGTTGAAAGGAAAGTGAGCGTACGGTGTGGAGAAATCTACAGAACCGCTAGATGAACCATCTTCTGGGCGGGTCAACAAATCTTTGATACCTTTTTTTGAGAATAGCGCCTAGAAATTATACAATTGCAGAGATACAAAAAAATACACAAGTAGCCAGCATCGTTACAAATATAACGGTATTTTTAAAATTGTTCTGCGATGAAAATTGGCCGAGATATTAATTCTCAAAGTTGAAAAATCTGAAACATAACCTAACAAATACGATAAATACCTAGGTCGCGGGTTCGAGTCCCTCTCAGGACAATTTTTTTTTTTCTACATCGTTTTTTTTCTTATAAATCTTGACAAAGGACTGTCAATAAACTAAGGACAAGTCGATGCGGTAAAAGTAAGTACTTTTATTTTATCACTAAACCGACTTGATGGCATAGTTTAAACTTTTAAACTTTGAATTATCTCTGCGAATTTTCATCGCATAACAGTAAGAAAAACACCATTTTGCTTACATCAACGCTAACCATGTGGATATTTTCTGTAACTGCACATTAGCAAGAAAACGAACGTTGTATAGTTGATAAGAGGAATAGAAATTTCGTCTCCGGAAGTCTCAAATCCATCATAAAAAATTCAAGATCATTTACATTCCATTGAGTTTACCTACACATTGGAAAATTCCATTCTTAGTTCAGTACATCATCATATCATTATCACGATCAAACAAAGGGTCATTATCGACACGTGTTACACAGTTTCCGCGTATTTTTGGATTATTCGTGTCGCCGATTCGCTAACTATATCTGTATCCATATTTACACAGGTCGATTCTCAAAGAGAGAATTCTCAAACAATGAGAGCCGAATGACAGGTACTACGGAACAGTATAAATACCTCGAAAATTTCGATGATTATTCACACTTGGTAACTTCGTTGAGTGATCAGTTTCCTCTCACGATGTCACTACGGGAAAGCCTAGCGACATTCGCTCTATGCGTTTTCATCGCTCTCTCCTCCGTCGAAGCGTTGAACGTAAGCACAAAATAATCAACTTGTATTTTATTGCGATATCGATGGGTAAATCATCGTTTTTCACATTACATAAAAAAAAGAACGTTATTGTTAATTAAGAAAGTTTTTTTTTCAAGAAATTCATTTATATCTTCGATTAGAAACGGTAATATTTTTATCGTCGAGTGACAACATTTTGGAATAAACGAGAACGCGAATGAACAATTTATTTAATTTTTTTACTTTGAAAGAAAAAATATTTCGATGCAATCAAGAGATAAATTTTGTTCTTACAGATTCATAAACGCGATGCCAATGTGGGCAAGGCACAGGTTTCTCATGATTACGATGCAAGCGTCCCCTCGAAGCCATTCCATGTACGTATCGCGACGTACACCGAAGAGCTAACCGCATTCCTGACGCCGGTTGACAGTTTTTTGCTCGGTGAAGCGACTCCCGTTTGGCACGCTTACACCAAAGACGGAAAAATCGTCTACGAAAGGCGTAATGTCGACGTAAGTTACGAATTTAATAATATTCCCCAATTTTTAAATTCTACACCGATAATTTTCGATCGTTTCAAAGATTAATATCTTTTGGTTCTTTTTTTTCAATTTAAAACCAATTGGTTCTCTTTATCTTCAAATTTTCATTCTCGATCGTCAAAATTTGCGAAAACAAAAATTGATTTCGATCGATCTTTCGATCGAGAACTCAAATGGATAAATAAATAATCAATTTTTTCAAAAAAAAAAAAAAAAACATCTATCGAAGGAATTAATGTTCTTTTGTCCCCTTTATTAGATCCTGAAGGACTCGATCATGTTCTATCATGATCAGAGTACGAATCAGTCCGCTGTGCTGGTACGAGGTGGAGAACGCGGACCTGAAATCGTAAGTTATCGACCACGACTTCAAATTTCAACGTTCATTCACGAATATTGGGATTATAATAATACCATTGTTATTATTATTATTATTATCAGCATCGTCATCGGTAGAAATTAGAAAAAGAAACATGCTCTTCTATTTTTATTTCTGCCATTTTGTTAAACTAAAGAAGCATCATTTTTGCTGTCAGGGATGATAACGATGAAATGTATTTGTAGATCGGTCGCATCGGTAAATTCAATATCGAGCCGTCGACCACTCCCGATGCCGCGGCTGGTAAAGAGAAACGCTCGGTTTCCGACAACGAAATGACCATAGATACCCGTCACAGTGTATTCCTAACCAACAAAGAGGAAGAGAATGGTGCGCATCGAAATTAGAGTTTTAACGAAATGAGGAGTCCAACAAAATGTCGCTACGTGAAAAAAAATGGATAAAAAAAATGGCGCGTTTATTTTTTCCAGAATCTGACTTCGAATCGAGAATCAAGCGTCAGACAGCTTCAGCACAAACTGTACACCCGACCATTCTTGCCGTAGCAAGTTACAACATGACTGCGAAAACGTGAGTAACCATTTTTGGTAACGCGTTTCATTATTTCTGTCGAATAACGAAAACAGCGCCTGAAAATTATACAATTATAAAGCTACAAAAAAATATCCAAATAGACTATATCGTCACAAATACAACAGTATTTTTAAAATTGTTGTGCGATAATAATTGGCCGAGATATTAATTCTCAAAGTTGAAAAATTTGAAACATAACCTAACAAATATGATCGAGCGTCCTATCGATAAATTCCTAGATCACGGGTTCGAGTCCCTCTCAAGACAATTTTTTTTTTTCACAGCTTGTTGTTTTCTTTTTTGTAAATATTGATAAAATAACTGTCAATAAACAAACGAGACATTTTTCATCGTTAAAAATCGATCTCGCTCAGCGAATCGATAAAATTGACGTTTTTCGAGGAAAAAAAAAGAAAACGTTTTTTTTTATTCGCGCATGCCAATTTTTTACTCAACGAAATTTATTTCGTATTTTCAGATTCGAAGACAAAGACTTTTACAATGCGCTTGTCTACCAAATGGCGTTGTACAATGCAGTCGACCTGAGATTCAGATCGTTAGAAAACCCCGCCATCCGTTTACGCATCGCCGGATTCGTCATTGCTACGGTAAGTCGTGAGGAAAACAAGTAATCGTGATAAAACGCAATTTATGCATTAGCCTCATCATCGTTATTCGATTTCATTATTATTTTATTGATTTATGTTTTTCGACAATAAAGGACTACGAAGCAACGCCCTATTTAACCATCTGCCGTACAAGAAAAAATTGCGATCAGTTGGATGCACCGGCCACGTTATCAAATATGAGAACATATTGGTCCGAAATGGGCAAAGGCGACGTCTTTCCCGTCGAGTCTTATCATACGGTCATGATTTGGACACCGTAAGATCGTCGATCGTTTATAACAATATCGATCTTTATATCTTCGATCGCTCATCGAATTTAAAATCATTTTTAATTAATTAATATTAAAATTCAAAATAACTTTACGAAGGAATAAAGATCGAAATTGAGATTTAATTACATTTTGAAATTTAATTAATTCACGACCAATCAAATTTCAATTATTTCATTTCGCAGGAGAAGTTTCGCCAGGTGGTACGAGAACGGCGTCGCTCAACTTGAAGATAGTAAATAATCGTTCGTGTCAAACACGATGCTTTTAGCAAAGTTTGATCGCGGATATATATTTCCATTTATTTTCAAAACATTGTCTCCTCGTCGATGGATGACTTTTATTTCAAGAATCAACAATCGGCACGATTTCTCAATGTTCCTACGATCTTTCAATTTTTTTAAAGGTATCACGACCGGACGACTTGATTGCGAGCCGAAGGAAGGAAAATTGACACGCCCGATTTCCGTGTTCTACGACGATGGCGGTTTTAGAGGAATTCGAGCAGTTGCTTTCGCACTTGGCTATACGTAAGTCAAAAATAAACTTAATAGTCCATTGAAATGTTACAAAAATAACGCCTAACCCTGCATTTATCAAAGTCAGCAATTTTTTTTCATGCATAGGGGTTGGTATAGGAAGTTTAAGTCTAAGTTTGTAGGGTTGTAACTCTTGAGGAAAACCCGCCATCTTGAAAAAGGGGTAAACTAGTTTTTGCATTATAACAATGAAACTATCTACCGTGCAAGAAAAGTATTTAGTTGTTTTTTGTAGGAAATGAAATTCTCTATAAATTTGCTCTCTTGACTTTTTGTCACAAAATCCAAAATACCAAAGTTATTAACAAGTAACGTCAAAAAGTGAACGAGTAATTTCTTTTAAGTCACTTTAACGTTTTGTTTTTGCATTTTTCAGAAAAATATGTTTCAAGCTTTTTGATAGAGGATTTTTAAACAAAAAAATTTCACCCCTAATTTTTTTAATTTCATTTATTTTTAAAGATTTAACAGCCATTCAAAGGTAAAAATATGCCTCGGCACGTAATATTTTGGGTTTTGGTTTAAAATCGTTATATTAATATAACAGAAAAACTATCCACCGCGTAAGAAAATTATTTCATTATTTTTTGTAGGAAATTAAATTCTCTACAAATTCGCTCTCTGAACTTTTTGTCGTAAAATCAAAAATATCAAAGTTATTAATAAACAACGACAAGAAATGAAGGAGTAACTTCCTTTAAGTCGCTCTAACTTTTTTTCTTTTCATTTTGCAGAAGAATATGTTCAATGCATTTCGATAGAACATCTTCTGACGATTAAATTTCAATATAAATGTATCAACTTTTGTTTATTTATAAATATTTTACAGTGCCGCAAAAGTAAGAGTCGCAGTACTCAAAAATAGAAATAAAAATGAACGATTATGCGTCGTTTCTTTGCAAATTTCATTAATTGCGGCGGACAAATTTTATTTGTTGCTATTGCAATGATCATAACAATTAGTTATGAACTCTTTTCCGCGCCACCTACGAGGAGTTAATAATAATAATTAGTTATGAACTCTTTTGCGCACTACCTACGAGGAGTTCATAGCTAATTATTATGAAATTTGTAGAGAATTTCATTTCCTACAAAAAATCACAAAATACTTTTCTTGCGCGGTGGATAGTTTCATAGTTATTTTGCAAAAACTATTTCACCACTTTTTTCAAGATGGCGGATTTTCCTCAAGGGTTACAACCCCACAAACTTGGACTTAAGCTTCTCGTACATCCCCCTATGCACCAGGAAAAAAAATTGCTGACTTTGATAAATGCAGGGTCAATGTAACATTTCAATGGACTATAAACCTTTCATTGTACGCGCAGGATTGCTCTCAAAACGATTTAAACGACATTCTCTTCTCCTTTCCTAATTTTGTTTTGTATATTTTTTTTAATTCGCGTCTTCCTTTTTTTTTCGAAATACAGAATGGGCGCCAAACCTGACACTAATAAAAATCCGGAGTGTCATGGTCACAAAGGCAATATAATGGGCATAAGTCTGATCAAGCTCAAAGGTGTAAAATGGTCGCCATGCAACGTGAGACAAATGCAAGCCTTTTTGAAGTGAGTCTATTGTTATTCAAATTTTTGTTTTCCTAAAACATTCAACGTTTCAACCCTAGGACCATCAATTATTTGTAACGTGGTGCACATTCCATAGATAGCCCATCTGCCGAAGCGATTGTGTGTACCAGTCCTTTTACACCTCCTCTCTTCATACACATTTCCAGTAATGTCTCTTCCATTCACATTTCCAACAACAACCTTTTCCCATACACATTTTCAGCAACTACTCCGGTGGTTGCCTACCATTTTTCTTAGATGGGTTCCAAACCACCGAGATCATAGAAAAAAAAACCACATAGAAAAATTCCATTGATGTCGACGGGAATCGAACCCGGGACTTTCTGCGTATGAGCCGCAAACGCTACCCCTATGCCCACGGCCTCTCTCCATAAACTATTTGTATTAAACGAGTATTTTTCTCTGGGGTTTCGCGCATCCCAGTATTTCTCGTGGTGGATGATTTTCTTCTTTAGTTTACCTTCTTTTTGTTTATTTTTTTCATTTGACAAAAAAACGAATATTAGATTTTCCTTGGGGTTCGAGGAACCCCTGTGTAAAGTCCTGGGATTAAGTTTGACTTTTTCATAATAAAACTGTCGATTAATCGCCGATTGTTCATTTTGTTCATATTCAGGGACGCCACGTGTCTAAGAGAACCTCTAGAATACACCGGGGTCGGAAAACCATTGCCGAAACTTCTGCCGGGACACGTAAAGACCGCGCTGGGCACGAGGCTGGCAATATGCTTGCGCCGTGAGACATTATTTTTTTTTATATATATAAATGCGATTTTCTTGTTGGTTTTCTTTAATTTTAAACGTAATTTTTATGGAACGAAGATGATCACGAAACATCATATTTTATTAATTTATGGTTATTTTTATTTTACAGGTTACGGAAAGTACGTGCGAATCACTATACTGTCAATCCACGAACGATTTTAATGCCTTCATGACTTTTGGTGTGTGTCAATGGACTGGCACACCCGCAGAGGGCACTCCGTGCGGAAACGGCAAAGTAAGTCGAGAACTTTTGTCGTTGTAACGAACAAATGAAAATATTTAAAATTGTATATTGTATTTGTTTCCCGATTGTTTTGATTTAACATTTAATTTAGCGAACGAACGTGAATTTTTTCGATAACTGACGGATCTTATGTGCTTTTATTTCACAGGAATGTATCGATGGAAAATGCTGGGATATGTCCCATATCAACCGGTGGAGCGACGATATGTAAGATATCCTTCATCTGGATTAGGACTGCCTCACGCGACAAATGATGAATCGTGGGAATATTCCAGAATTTTGTTTTCAATGAAACTTTGTTTTTATATTTTATTGAAAAAACTTCAATGATCGAAAAACTAAGTTGCTTTTTAAAATTGAGAAATTTACTACGTTCTATGGTTATCGGGTGTTTTAAGATGTAACTTGTTCAACGTTGTAATAAACGTAACCATTACCAGAATATTCTTATAACTCGTTTGTCCATTATTTCATTACACCTGTGCAAACCCTTTTTTATTCTTTCATCCGAATATAGTAATTCGCTCGTATATATATATTTTTTAATTCACCCTGTATATATTGTGACGAATTTCCGGAATCCTTCCGCCATCGTCACCTTCGGTTGCCTCTCTCGCTGTCGCACCCGTAATTTTGCTAGCAGGGCGCCAGTCGATTTTTGTATCGCCGGTATCGACAACCGACACAACCTGGGGGTCGGGAGGGAACGACCCGGCCCCTCCATCCTCACGACTTACCTGCGTGGATCGGGTCACTTTTGTTTCGCCGGCCGCTCAGGTTGTTTACTTGTGGTAGAGAGGGTCGGGGTTGGTGACTCCGAGATGGCACCAAAACGTTAAATCTTCCTCGAGAAGTTAAGCCTCGTTCGGAAAACGAGAACCTGAATCGTCACTAATTCACCTGCCAAAACACCTAAGGGCAAAATCGTTATCACGAACACCAAAACTTCTAAAACGACCCAAGAACGATAACTTAAGTTATCGTTCTTGGGACGTTTTAGAAGTTTTGGTGTTCGTGGTAACGATTTAGGGCAGGAATGGGCGGTTAGGGCGGGAATGGGCGGCTCCAACGCTTCTCGACGTGCTTTGATTGGATCAGTTTAAAAAATGTATATCTCGTAAACTATTAAAGATAATCCTCATGTATATTTGCAACTTTTGTTTGTAATAATCCCATTTACCTTAATACAAAGCACGTTACACCTTATGAAATTCACCCTGTATATGTACGACGCTCTTTCATTTTTCTCCTCATAATGGTACAACTTTTCGTTGAAAGATATCTCTTCTAGAGGAAAAATATTATTATTTTTCATTTTGAAATATAATAAATTTATCCACATACGCACCCCATTGTGGTCTAAATATGTGTAATAAAAATAGAAATAACAATAACAATAATAATAATAATAACTGAAATAGTATTTATTATTACGCAGTTTTATTTGCATAACTTTTTAGCAAATTTGTTTACAAAATCTTACATTTACGCTTATATTTCTGCTTTCTCCGGACTTCATCTATTTCTCTATAAAATTCCCAAATATCTTTCTTTATTTTTCCACCTAGCATATTTAATATCTTCTAATAACTGCCACCATACTATTTTTGAGGTCACACACTCACCACACTGGTGCAAATTTGCAGTTCGACTTTTTAAAACTTGTCATCTCATCCATGAATGTATGGAATTAATCTTTGAACAGCACTTTTTAGGGGTAACAATATCCTCAGTAATCGATTGCAATTATTAAAAGAAATGAAAAATAAAGCTTTATTATAGAAAAATGGCCAAATTCAAGAAAGGAATTTTGCGAAGCTGTTTTTTTCAGTTTAAATACAATGTAAATGTTAATTAAGATATGGGCATGTTTCTTGCGCAAAATGAAAGATAAGAAGTTCTATATTGAGGAAAAACATAGTCCGCAATAGTTCTAAGAAATTAAAGATTTTGTAAGCCTCCTTGAAAATGAAATAATGTTTTAGGGGGAAAAACGTCGAAGTCGGTATTTTCGAACGCATTTTTAAAATTATCTTCAACGAAATACTTAAATTTTTAACAATTATAGGTTAGGTATATGCATTCAGAGCATATAAGTAGCTGACCGATGATCATCGCAGATTCGTTGCCGGCAGGTATGGCATCGCTTGCGCGTGTGCTTCGCGTTATTTCTACCGCAAAGTGCACACTTCGATCTAGGTATTTATCGATAGAGCGCTCACTCATATTTGTTAGGTTATAGTTCAAATTTTTCAACTTTGAGAATAAATATCTCGGCCAATTTTGATCGCAGAACAATTTTAAAAATACTGTTGTATTAGTAACGATACTAACTATTTGGGTATTTCCTGCTTTGATAACCTCTCTCGTCAACCGTCATTTACATATTTTTTTTTACATAATTTCTTTTTATTTTACATATTTTACGTATTAGTTAATACGAGTAATTCAATGTCAAAATATTCATTGAAGTAACCACAAATGCAATTTCGAAAAAGTTAATTATATGCGTAAAAAAAAGATTTGAAACATTTTTCTTTCCTCGTCATGCGATCGCACAGAACACCTTTATTTCTCTCGTTTCCAGCACGTGGAACGCAAATTGAATAAAAATTTGTTGATTCAGGTGACGCCCATGAATCTATTAGTTAGTTCGACATGGAGTAAATTGTTCAATGTAAACTACAAAAAATAGCAAAAAAATTTAATTGTTCCCTCCATCAAATATCAAATTTCAAGCTATTTGGAGGCTTATCACTTTTTTTTACTAATTATGTACGAGATCTAAATTCCATCGTTCCCACGACATCGAAATTCCATCCCATTATCTATCTAGGCTTAAAAGTTGTGGAATAAGTTATAAATCATGGAGAATAAGGAGTTATAAAAAATGGAATAT
>JAPYZT010003214.1:0-31181 GCA_030522965.1 Tryphoninae sp. A BG-2022a
CCGGCTCAACCTGGCCACCCTGGAACACCCGCACAGCCTGGATACCCGGGAACGCCTGCACAACCTGGATACCCAGGAACGCCGGCTCAACCTGGCCACCCTGGAATACCCGCACAGCCTGGATACCCAGGAACGCCTGCACAGCCTGGATATCCTGGAACGCCTGCACAACCTGGATACCCAGGAACGCCGGCTCAACCTGGCCACCCTGGAATACCCGCACAGCCTGGATACCCAGGAACGCCTGCACAACCTGGTTACCCAGGAACGCCTGCACAACCAGGGTACCCTGGCACACCGGCTCGACCTGGCTACCCTGGAACGCCTGCCCAGCCAGCACATTCCGGTAAACCTGGTAAGCCTGCTCGCCCTGATAAACCTGTTAAACCTGAACATCCAGGAACTCCTGCACAACCTGGATATCCTGAAGCACCTAGTCAACCTGGAAATCCCGGTAAGCCCGGTAAGCCTGGTCGCCCTAGTAAACCAGGTAAGCCTGGGCGTCCTGGAAAACCAGGAAAACCTGGCACGCCAGCAATACCGGAGTCATCTGCACAGCCAGCACATCCGGGAACACCTGCACAGCCTGGTTATCCTGGAACGCCTGCACAACCTGGTTACCCTGGAACGCCGGCTCAACCTGGCCACCCTGGAACGCCTGCACAACCCGGTTACCCAGGAACGCCTGCACAACCTGGTTACCCAGGAACGCCTGCACAACCTGGTTACCCAGGAACGCCTGCACAACCCGGTTATCCAGGAACTCCCGCACAACCTGGTTACCCAGGAACGCCTGCACAACCTGGTTACCCAGGAACGCCTGCACAACCCGGTTATCCAGGAACTCCCGCACAACCTGGATACCCAGGAACGCCTGCACAACCAGGTTACCCAGGAACGCCTGCACAGCCTGGATACCCAGGAACGCCTGCTCAACCCGGTTACCCAGGCACGCCTCCACAGCCGGGGCATCCTGGCACACCGGCTCAACCTGGGTACCCTGGAACGCCTGCCCAACCTGGAGATCTCGGAAAACCCGATAAGCCTGGTCGCCCTAGTAAACCAGGGAAGCCCGGGCGCCCTGGTAAGCCAGGCAAACCTGGTCGTCCAGCTAAGCCAGGCAAACCTGGCCACTCTAGCACACCGTCTCAATCAGGCATTCCTGGAACCCCTGCTCAACCGGGCTATCCAGGAACGCCTGCACAACCTGGTTACCCAGGAACGCCTGCACAACCTGGTTACCCAGGAACGCCTGCACAACCTGGTTACCCAGGAACGCCTGCACAACCCGGATACCCAGGAACGCCTGCACAACCTGGTTACCCAGGAACGCCTGCACACCCTGGATATCCTGCAACTCCCGTTCATCCTGGGTATCCTTCAGGCTATCCCGAATCTCCGGAGCCTATCTGTCATGAACCTCCATGTATAGGTTCTTACCCAGGTGCACCTGATGCGCCTCAAGGACCTGACGGGCCTGTTGGACCAATTGGACCTGTAGGTGGTATTGGCGGTGTGGGTGGTGTCGGAGGTATTGGAGGTGTTGGACCTGATGGTCCTGATGGTCCATGGCCAACTGGATCACCCGGACCCGATGGTCCATGGCCAGGTGATCCAGCTTATGTGCCAATCGGTAGCTACGTATTCCAAAGACCTGCAAAGGTTGAATATCCGGAAAAGAATTACGATACTACTTCAAGCAATGAATATAATAGTCAACCCCATACTACAAGTTATCAACCACAGTCAGAGGAATTCACAAATTCTGACAAGGAATCCGATTTTCACCAGCAGAATTTCAAACCACCGCTGACAACACAGACTACTCACAACGTTATGCCTGGTCAACCTGGTCATGTTTTCCTCGATACACATGAAAATAAATACGAAAATCACGACGATTCTCATGAGAAATATGCGACGGAATTCGATATCCGCAAATTCTACAATAGTAAGGCGAAGAATGATAATGAAAAAACAACACAATTGGCAAATGCAGTGCGAGACGAGTTTGCGTACGGCAATTTCCACAATCAGACCAATTATCAGGAAATTGTAAAGATAAACGAGAGTAATCAACAACAACAGGATTCTCACATTGTGGTTTCGGAAAATCAATCTACTTTTCCCATGAACTTAGATTCGGAAGAGCCCGGCAAGCTTGATGTTAATGGACCACGAAATTTAGAATCGTTTCACGATTTTCCTGGAAGCGAACCGAGAAAACATGGGTCAAGTCATGCGCAGGTAAATAAATTATCAAGCAAACAACCCGAATTAAATCCTGGCTTTACGGCGATCGGGGTTCATCCACCCGGTCCCATCAACATTAAGCCCATCCCACTTCCGATCGGTCCAGATCCGGAAATGTGTCCCTGCGTTCTAGTCGAGAGCAACCACAACGAAACAGAGACTCGAACTAGTCCCCCTCAACCTTCTTCTATCTTCAATGGCCAACTTGGATTCATTCCTGTTATATTTGTACCTTACTGTCCGGGCGAAAAAACGGATAGCGAAAATATGATGAGAACCATGTTTCCCTCAGCAACACCGGTCCCATACCCCTGCAGTGTGTGCGACCAACAAGGAGCTATTGTTGGAAACACATTCCTCGACATTACCCAGCTCGGCGATATCGAGCACATTAAACAAGCACTCGGTTTCGCAAATCATTCGTTCTTAAATGTTCCAGTAAAATCAAGGGGACAGAGGCGTAACAAAAAAGTCAAGAGAAGGAAACTCGAGTGAAATCGGAATCTGTGCAACGTTAAATTATTATATCATAATTGCCTGACGCTATACGAGCACGACTGAAGTTTTCAATCGTGCCATGGAAGAACGAGAATGCGCGTTGATCGGAAAAAAACGGGACTGCCCGTCCGCCAGCTGCTGGTTAGCTGTTGGATGGCCAATTCATCGAATGGCTGAAAGTAAAGTGTTATCATAAGCTGCATTATAAACATATTTTTATGTTGACTACGGAAAGCTGTTAAGATATAACTTTAGTTTGAGCATGATTGTTATTTTCCGAGATCGACTACTCAGGGCCAATCCATTATATCTGATCACGGCACCGTCACTCATCTTAAAATTTAATTACATATGTTTTTACTTTAAATTAATCATATTCACGGACGTAAGGATTTATAAAACGTTCGCGTGTTCATCGATTAATATTCCATAATTCATTGAAATTCATCGATCGACATATTTAGTTTTAACTTAATCATACGTCGAATTGTATAGGGTATCTACGTCCACGATACGAAAGCCATCAAATTATTGTATTCTGGATGAGCTAATTATATTCTAGAACTGTATATATTAATGACGTCATCAATACATATCATATCTGATTATATGCTTGATATTTAATTACTCGATCACATCTCTTGTGAGCTCCAAACAACTCCTATGTTCTTCGCGGTAATAAACAAGATACTTCATTTTATTACTATAGATGAAAGTGTATAGTATCTCACTTCAATTGCTGCAATCAGTGTATGAATCAATCATATAAAAATCACATAGATATCATTTAAAGAACGATCACAATCAACAATTGCGGAAATATATAGGTTTCCTGTTCCTCCATTGACGCTTAGGTAAGTACATTAAGATCTCAAAAATACCTCCTACAGAAATTATCAAAAGAGTACTCATGCTCGCGATGATATGCCATTATAAAAACCGATTCACTTTGCAATAAATTTGGATTAGGCGTAGCCTCGGTACCCTGACGGATACCCTGAATACGTATTAATAGAGCCATATCCACTGCCGCGATATGGATATGTTCCGTAATCATAATTTCCATAACCAGAGCCTCCATAACCCCTGTATCCGCTGCCTAGGTTAGTGCCATAGCCAGTGGTAGAATAACCTCCATATCCGCCATGGCCATCCAGGGTATTCCAACGGTTATATCCTCCTCCTCCTCCGAATCCTAAGTGACCATCATCGTTACCTCCGTACCCTATGCCAGTCTGCCCATACCCTCCGTATCGTCCTGTGCCACCGTAATAACCCCATCTATATACACACAGAAATGTATGATTAGACCTTGGTGATAATAATTCAATGGGCCCCCCAGCAATACCTCTGTCACTTATAGGAGCCTTCAAATGGCTTGCAGTATCGATCCATTTTTGAGAATGCGATTAAATTCAATCAAATCAACATGGACTTACCCAGTATTTCCACCTCCAAGGATTCCCCCGTAGCCGCTGCCTGTCTGATAACCCCGATAAATGCTGTTAGGGCTGTAACCCCCACGATTGTAAAAACTGTTTCCTGTTGGGCCATAAATGCCTCCACCGCTCAACGGATAATTTCCATAACCCCCGCCATATCCTCCGCTACCGTAACCACCAAGAAGAAATGCTAGAAACACAAAGATTGTACATTATTTGAAGAAGAGGAATTAATGTTCTCGGTACTCGAGTCTCATGCGGATTGATCCACTTTTTGTATTTGGCGGACCATTTTTTTAAACTGTTTATTCTCTTTATAATGGTCATTCAGGTATTTCAATTATTCTTAATAATATTAACCCAATTATTTTTCATGATATGACATGTGCCTGCATCCCACAGCCATACCTACAAGTCGCGTTCCATTAACCAAGGAATCTTAATGTACAAATGTATCTAAGGAAAATGCATCGAAATGTACCGGCAGGAAATTATGCAGCAATCAACGTATTATAAGGAAGAATAGTACATTACAAAGCTTAAAACAGACTTGCGGCAACGCCTTATTCAACCTTGTATATGATTCTCGTAGAACGATATCATAAAAGAGATCTTCAAGATGCTAGGTGGGGCTGGAAGTATGTCACTAGGCGGGTTCACACGCTCCTTAAAACCTGAACATCGTACTGATCGCGCGCCGTATTTTTTTCTACTTTATCGCATTACTGAGTAAAAACAAATAAAACTTTTATAACAGTATGCTAATGCATGTCATACCTCGTCAGTTTCAAGACCTTCCGTTAACACGAATATACTTTGTAATCTTTTAACGCCACGTCGATCGCTGTTTTACACCCTACGGCTTTTTGATATCTCAATAGATGGAACCGATACTATATCGCTGCCGCTTTTTTATACAACGTGAAAAGGTTGTTTTATATCTATTTGCTTATGTTGGAAACCATTACTTATCAGACTTACTCCGATCGCTTGCGGATGCTTCGAGATCTTTGTTGTCGGAGGACTGCTTAACCACTCCCGCTGAACTCAACTTTGACAGCGGCTCAGCCGTTTCAATGGCGGCTGTGCATAATGCTATGAAACTCATCATAAATATTATCTGTAAATAATAGTAAAAATGATGTGTTATGCATTTTCCGTTGTTTCGTAATAAATAGTTCTATTGTCGTAAATAGTTCCATCGAGAAATATGGATTGCCGATATGCAGCGGTTTCTTAGTGAATACGCATTATTATTATTATTACTTCCGTGGTTGTACTGTGCATCATCATTGTCAAACAATATACTGTACATATGATTTGAAGGCTGCGAAAGAACGAAACTATCTTTCCTTAACGATTTTCTAGAATATTATACTCGCCAGCATTATATACCATATGAATATATATACGTATATTGATATGTATGTGTGGTTGACGGGACCGAAATTCACCTATTGCGCAATATCGGTAAGTAGAATTCTGAGATGTCAGCTATACAACACGCAAACGGAAATCACACTTTGCGTTGATATGACTTATCCTTGGCATGACCCTCTTTTTTCCTTTCAAACTCTCGGCACCGCATTATTTTCTCTCTACTTTACGTTATTAGATGTAATAGTAAAAAAAAGTGTACGCGTCGCTCTCAGATCTGGTAGAAGTATAACAGACCGCCACGATATGCGATTAATATACGATCGATTACCCGAGAGGGTGAAAAAATGGGCATTTTGGGTTTTTAATATACGGGCTCATGCCTTACATCATGATATCAAGAAAACAGCGTGAGAACGCGACCGATGCTTATTCCATGTATGATTGATGCCTATGCAACAGTTGAGGTATGCCTACGCATCATATCTATTGTGAACAATTTGTTTTTCAGGTAACCATCTGATTTCGAACCAATTATACCAAAACTATAAATGAAAAGAATAAATGAAAATACAATTTATGTGTATATAAATCCATAATTAACTAGCAAGCCAACCACAAACAAATTTTTATTCATCTGCCGTTTTGAGATTTCATGTTGTGCTGTAAAAAATGATTTCACAGATTATATTTTACCATCATAACAGATTTTGAGACAAACATATTGATTAAACCTTCAGCTCTGACGTTGAAATCTAAAGTCTAGTTTCAACTTTATTCGCGAAAAAATAGTATCCATCAAAAAACCCCGAATTTTATTGCGTGAGGCATGGGCAAGGTGAAGATTTAACTGACCAATAACATTTTTTGTATCTTTTTTGAGCTGCAATTATTTTTCAAAGGTTTTGGGTTTAGTCAAAAATATCTCATAGTGTTATTACCTATAATAATTAATAAGTTGTAAATTGTCTACAATCTGATTTCTTAACTCTTCCACATTATCAATATTAATCATTACTAAAAAAATCAACGAATTAACTGTTTTTCTAATCCATACTTATTAGTAGTAGTATGATGTGATATTTAGTAAATTTATCATTCTGGTGTCATAATATGAATTAAGCGTAAATCGATCGTGTTTTGTATGTTTCGTAGTAACTTACGAATATGTGCGTCTTCATGTTGGTGAATGATTATTGAAAGTCTTATGCACAAGAAAAAGATATCCAACGTCTTGTCAAACGTTCGACCAATATACTGCGAGAAGTAACGTGCCCGTAATCCTTATATATATGTATTTTTTTGCTGCCCCACCTTGGGCGCGACCATCTCCGACAGTCATCGGGGAAGTCGCAATGTTTGAGCTTAGTAATATGGTCGATGTTTTAGTCTTCGAGTAAGGCTCTCCCGATTCCGCAATACAGTGACGATAGCTCATTGACAAGGCCGTTCCGTCAAGAATCACTCCTTCGATGCTTTTC
Source organism: Tryphoninae sp. A BG-2022a (assembly GCA_030522965.1). Lineage (NCBI taxonomy): Eukaryota > Metazoa > Arthropoda > Insecta > Hymenoptera > Ichneumonidae > Tryphoninae sp. A BG-2022a. The sequence continues at coordinate 7,052 of JAPYZT010003214.1, forward strand.
CACAAGCCGTCGAGGGACACACCCAGTTACGAATCTTATATGGTATTATTATCATGACTGCTGTTAGGTCGGATAACTCGAATATTTCGTGACACGATCGCTTACTCCAAAACATATCCTGAACGAGAAATATCCCAAGTTTTGGTCAGTTCGAATTGCTTATGAAAATGAACGCGGATCCTACGAAAGCTAAAAGAAGATGAAGAATACTTTGCCAAAAAGAAACAAAACTTATGCTTAATATTCTACATTACCCTCCATACATGAGATTTTTTTAATCCACCCTCAGAAAATCTATTTAATCGATAACAACATGCAAATATAGGTATACTGTTATTTATGCATCGTTAAGTTGTTCTTCATAGCATGGAATAGATTCGATGTTATCCTTTTTCTTCGCTTTTCTTGTGAGACTGAGGTCGCGGAGGTCGTGGTCGATCAATCTTCCGCTATCGCATTGTAAAATAATTCTTTTTGCCAATGTAAGTAATGCTTGTCAAGTACACATATACAAATGCCTATATATATATATATATATAACCTATGCGTTCATTGATTCGGTCTATCGTGACTGCGTGAGCAATACACAAACAACGGCACCAACAAGGTCACACATCACTATTCCAGAAAAAGAAAGAAGAGACGCGTTTTGCGTACATATATGTATGACAAAATTCACTCCAAGTAGTTCAAGTACGCATGTTCCTTGGTACGGTTTAACCCGCCCCCCGGATAGTCGAGACAAATTTTTCACACGCAGGTGACAATTATTTGATCTCCGCGATGCGTGACATTTACGCACGACGACGTGTAGACTTGACTCGAATCTTGCGTAGAAGTATTACGATTTTTCAAGAACGCGCGCTTCTACAAACAATAGCTGGTAGAATAACTTCCCACGATGTATTATTTAAAGCTGTTCTGTCTCCTGTACAGCACGTAAAGAAAACACACAACGTTCTCATGTAGTCGCATCAAGAGAAAATGGATTATAATTTTATTTAAATATTCTTAATTTGCTCGCAGCAAAAAAAGCTTATACCGATGAAATGAATTTTATCGAGACGTACTCGTTTTATATGTAATACATGGTTCGATCGGCATTCGCCGATTATTATTATAGTATGACTAGTCCCCGGTGCTCGCTATGTGTCATACATCGCATTGCGTGATACAGCGAGGGCAAATCGAAGTATGTAATGCCTTAAGATCCATTATAATAACGGTGTTTTTCTTACGTCCGAGATGTACAATCTCACGGAAGCTGCTTTTACATACGAGTCCCTCGGAAAACAGGCCTGGATTTCTGGAACTAGGTGAACCAGATATCGATCGTATCAGAACATTAGGTCTTGCAGGCACCAGTCGCACAAGCGACTCTCCTCCGCTGCCTGCGGTTATGCCTATACTAATGATGTGCGGGTTTACTCTCTCCCCACATCATTCCATCGTTCTTCTAGTCGTTCCGTTGTTGAACGCATCGAATACTCTCACCTTCGTGAAACACAGAATATACCCTGTTCCACACGCTACAATCATAAACACATATGCGTAGAACAAATATGAACGGACAATTAACTCCTGGCTATTTACACTCATAGTGATCAGCACAATACCTGTCATACATCGTTGCAATTTAAACGCCCTCAACCGCATGCCAAATTAATTAAATACATTAATTTTATATACTGAAATGCTTCCATCGCGAATATTAGTATTTATATAAAAAAATTATTAATAATTACTTCGTTAAATACGCATCATTAGCATAAAATTGGTTTCTTACAAAATCGGTTCTTTTTTTTTTAAATACAGTTAGGATGGATCATGAAAAGAAACTTCTTCTACAGCAGTATACAAAAGCCTTCGTAACAACGTGGACTTTCAATTGCGAAAGTTTTACGCCGCACCATCGTATTTACTCTGGGATGTACTTTCGCCTCTCCGATATGGTGCTGTAAAAAAATTCATCCATTTATTACAGTTGTTTGTTTACTTTCTCGGACGCTTCACGGCAGTGCTGAAACCTGATCGAATTTACGATACTAACAATAAGAGACAACGAACAAAAGTTGACTACAACGGATTTGATCGAAAACTTTTCCCTACCAGCTTGTGGTTACTATACACCAATGTTTATATCATAAATATATATAGTATCGTATTTTAGTCCACAGTTGTTTGTAGAAACACCGCGATTCCTATATATGTAATGTATTTATAAAGGAAAGATAGAAGGTATAGAGGGAGAGAAAACAAGATGAAGGTTTGCGTAACTTTTCAGAACAGGAAGTGCGAGTATATCGAGAGAGGAAAAAATCTTCGAGGTCCATATCATTAATTGCGATGAATCTTACTTCGGGATACCTTCGGATAATATTTTTATGTTTATCGAGAACACAGAATCAACCTTCCATCAGGGAACACGATCGTTTCACTTACTGGCTTTGAAAAAAAAACATTTAAAGATAGAAAACTTTGAATAATCATGACGTCAGGTGTTTTCCTTATACTTGCTTTATTCAAATTTGATTTCCTAGTACTTTGTTCATTTGGCTTTGGTAGCATAAAAAAATAAATTGAATCGCTTTATGCGAGCTTGCAACATATTGGTTTTATTATTTTTATACAATTACCGGCGATAATTACCAGCGAGAGACTAACAAAAGTTCGAGAAATCGGTTCGATGCACATTTTCGGTTCTCCTTCATGACTTCTAGCGGCGTCTCATTAAAAACGATGAGAAAAAATAGTATGGTTGGTTGTTTTACAACTCAATACGTTGGTTTATTGACTTGTAAATCATAATTTATGGCAAAGAATTAAATGTTTCAACGTTATAAACATTTAAAAAAATCGTAGCTTCTTGTTTCACTGATCAAGATATCAAATTGACGTTTCTTCGTAATTAATCGTTTAAAATATAACGAATAAGAGAGACTTTCAACTCGATGATATTGGAACGAAGTGAGAAGAATAGTGAACTAGTTCCTCATTATGCACAGAAAGACGAATGCGAACTCAAGCCAGAGATGTATTGTGAACTCATCCATTATTATCTGGCTTTCAAATCATCTCGAGTCATGTTAAACAAAGATAATATACCACTGTCGCAGTTCATTTTAAGCTTTGTATTTGTATATTTTCGTAAAACGTTCACTGACGGTATTTCGCTTCCGTGTCAGTTTAAGCACAACGTATCTGCGAAGAGTTCTTCGTTTTCTTTTTCATTCCCGTCTCAAGGGGTTACAGAAACAAAGTAGCTCCATCGGCAGAGAATAATTTGCATACGTATATATGTCAAAATACCACGTTGCTGGAAAGATTTGTTAAATTAGACCAAAGATTGCAAGTCTCAAGGTATTATCAGATCGTGATGCGAGCAGCAGAGTAGTGGCCTCATGGATTTCTGATACACGTCGGTTTTGAGGAAACCATCCGGCTTTTAAGTAGGTTGAAATAAATCGATTCTGATCTACGCTGAATCATGTTTTTTTTCGTGAACTGTATTGCAAACCATGTTTGGATATACGAGCTATTTCGGTTCCATGTTTATTTAGCCCAAAGATCGACGAAATGTGTTTGACCATAGTCTACCGAGCGCAAAGCTAGCGATTCGGTACTCAACGTGTGTTTTTTCGAATCTTTTCACGTCGATCCACTAACGATGAGTTTCGTTTTCACCCTTCTTGCTGCTCGGCGCAGAAGTACGGTTGGCAAATATGGCTGGTTTGTGTATTTTGAAAAGTGTACCTGACCGATGAGACATCGCCCACGTCTTTTTTCGTGGTCGAGTGCATTGGCGTGTCTGGATGTCATGTACAGAATAAGAACTAGGACTTTTGTGACCACGTTCGGCATTACTGGCTTTATATCTGAACTTTTTTCTCTAATGAAGGCTAAATAGATATCAAGATAAAAAATTATGGCTATTATAACAGAATATTATAACAGAACACTCAACAGTTTGAGTTACGTGATGTAGACGACGCCTGCTCTCGTGATAAATCACCATATTTACCGTGATTGGGATATCTGTAGCTATACACATACCTATAAATATATGAAAGAAATGGTATAAATATATACAAGTTGAAAAGCCTTAGCGAATCAACCGCGGATTTAAACCCACTTTGGTGAAAATCCGGCAGCTTTATCAAGTTTTCGCCTCTGTTATCTACTCAGCTTCTCCCCCAACGTATATATCTGCACCTCCGTCTTCCTCCCTTATTCCGCTTTACTGTGACACAATTCAACTAATCTAACACCCCTGTACAGTAGAGAAGCTCATGATGTTGAAGTAGATTTAAAGTACAAGTTCAATGCTTTCGATATCCGCGCCGGACTCGCTCGTTTCCTCAAATTGCCATAATAATTTGACATAATTCACTCATCTAATTGACACATCATCAATGTAACGAGAAACTTATTCAACTATTTGTTAATATTTTCGGGTATAATGGCCGGGTGTTATCACTAGGGACTGAAATTTCCTTCTTGAAATAACCAAAAGCTACAATACGCGATAGACCAGCTCGCGCTACAGTTAGCCAAATATTTCACCATTCTCACCCTATGGTCGTTCGCATGTAATATCTAACGTCTGACGATCTGGGTGTGTTAGACATAAGATGAAACAAAGGCAATATGTTGTTTATTTCCTATGGCTGGGTTCAAACGTGACTTGCGTCAATGGCCCACCTGGCCACCAAACAAGCCCAATATACATTTTGCCTTCTGAGGCGTGCCATTACGGTTTGTCACACGCCATATATTGAGGTGCGACTTAATTTATCGACCGTAAGGTGCCACATCGTTTGTCTCTGCCTCTGTCAACTATTCTTGTTGGAAAGTAAAAGATTACATGTGACGTGAAAAAAATCATCGTTGGACCGGACAGAAAAATCAATTTTGAATGAGACATTTATTTAGTCATTTATTTGAATGTCTTCGATGACTTATATACGACAGGATACACGGAATGAATTTAATAAAAAATACACGAAAGAGTGGTTAATTAGAATAAATTGCTGTTAGTTTCTGGAAGTTATTATTCTGCTTTGTTTATAGTAGATATTTATTCATAATAACTTATCTATGCATTCCTTTTTTTTCAATATTTAATCATTCGAAAAATGTTTGTTTCTGCTGAATTGATGGTAACTTTCGAATTCGTTCAATCAATGTGTTATTATAATTAAGCGGGATGTCGCCATCGACGAATAAGCCGGACAATGTAACCAAAACGTCGAGTCGGGGGTCAATACGGAAGGTAATTGGTATTCACAATTAATGACACACCTATTGTTCAATAATATTATCACATGGGTGTATCAACCATGACGTCGCTGTTATCAATGTGGACCTTAAGTAAGCACATCGTTATTTCGGATCTTTTGCCTTTTTGCCCTAGAGTTTTTGAGATATTGGAAAAAATAACATTAAATTCTTCATCAGCGACAAATTTCCAATCCCGCACAACCCCAACAAAGTATTTTTGGACGAAAAAAAAATTTGACCCTCGGCAGGTGCCAATGTCGACATTCGGGATTTTATTTTTTCCACTTTGGAGGGGAGGGGGTGGGGTCAAAAATTTGTTTCGTCCAAAAAGAGTTTATTGTGTGGTTGCGGAATTGGAAATTTCCCGCACATCACGAATATCACGGAATAAAGGGTATCTGGAGCAAAAAAATTTGGCCCCACCACTAGAGCCTTTTTTGCACGTTGCCCTTCCTGTGGGTCCTGAAAATCGCGATTTTCAAAATGACGCCACGGCTACAAAAATTGAGGTATCCGAACGATCCTTGGCTTTTCGAGGTTTCGCAAAACCCATCGGAATTGGCCGTATTCCATTCCGGTTAATTGTAATCCTTTCTCGAGCTCTAAGACCCCATGCCGATCGCAAATTTCCCGTACAATAAGAAAATAGTGTTTTCGTCTTGGAATTTTCAGATATTATCGACTTTAAATGAGTAAGTCACTATATCAGGTTTTTTGCGTTTTTCTCCTAAGGTTTTATCGATCCATAAAAGTGCCTGCTAGAACATATCACCCCGCGTCGTGATCGAAAGTATGCCCATACTGTGTTCTTTCCTACTAGAAAAAAACGTTCGTATTACTATGAATATGTGCTGGAATACCTATGAAGTCATAAAAGAGGGGCATCGACCCAAACCTTCTTGTCTCTTCTCGAATCTCTCATGGTGGTCGCTCAGTTGGTACTCTAATGCGATATATCTTGTCACAACCGTCGGAGCCATCAGTTGATTTCAATGAGGTTTCAATCGTAACGGGTTATAATATGTCATTACTTTGACACCAAGATACCTGACGACATCACGGCCAAATCAGCCATCAATACGACATGTCTGAATTAGCTCCCGGGATTTCAGTCAAATAGGAATCGGATAAGGTACCCACAAACCATTCTCAACTTCTGGCGTTTTCAAACGACTGTTGTTTAACTGAAATCGGTTGTGCAAACGCCTAGTTACCGTGACCAAATTTGCGATCCTAACAGCGAGATGAGTGAAAATGTGGACATTAGAAAAAATGGCGCGAAAATACAAACCGCGAATTCCTTAAAAGCCGTACTTATCGAACCTTGTTAGTCTAAAAAGCAAAAAAGTTTGCCAATGGAGAATCCACTTTCAAGCTATCGCTAGGTGCTTCGGTTGGTCGATGATCCTTTTTTGAAAAGGATTTGCTCGTGAAAGCAACGGCATTAAAAGTCTAAAGTGCGTCATCACCACCGAGTCGTTTATCTCGAATGGGGAGGGAAAAAACTTCCGTCTTTAAGGGCGATGAGTCGTCAAAAAATAAAAACCTGAACCATAGATATATATTTATAATGTTCGAATGGCGTGTTTGCAAAGATTTTTGTTACCCCATTTTTCGTCGAATTTGTTTTTCACTGCTCGTCTATACTCCACATTCAGTGAAACTATTTGTATATCTTTCATGTGGGGGCATAATCGTGATAGAAATTAGGTCATATATATTGAGCACGTGTCAATTCCCAGAACAAATAATACATGCCATCAAGAGTATATTGTATTATAAAAGCCATTAAGGGCCGAACGCACATATTAATTGGATTAGTACTAATTTGAAATGCTTCGGAATATCAATCCTCAAATGCGGTTTATTAAATACAAGCCTGAAAATTCGACTGAATCCATGTTGATTTTGTTAAAACGGGAATTGTACTGTAAATCAAAAGATACATTCTCTGCGGTTCGGGTTCCTGAAACTGTCAGAATGATTGTGGTGTTCATCAACGAAAAAGGGTCGATAAAAAAAAGGGCATTTGCGAGGGAAATTGGCGATCAGCTCAAAGGGTTTTCTAGTACCCCTTGTATACATCTCCCTCAGGATCGTGAGGATATTTCGATATGCTTTTCACCAACATCAGAACATACACATCACGAGTAGTGGAACGTGTGGCGTTCTATTCAAGCTTCTGCAAGCCAAGAGTCCTTAACCACAACCGTCGACTGGGTAAAGGATGTGCACATGTTCGCTTAGGTAAACACGTGCCATAACCACAAAATTGACTATCGGGGATTACGGCTACAATCGTTATTCAATATATCAATGGTCCAAGCACTAAAGTCACGTGCGACCTATGCATTTAGCGTTCACACTAGCGAAGACTTCGAATTCATCCATAGATTAGGGGGCGAGCAAATTCCCTCCGAGCTATGCAGATCCGTTGGTGCCATTGATGTATACGGAGCTTGTTCATTCGAAAGCTTAATGAACGCAATCAAATGCTATCACGGAAACTCCAATCAATGTTCATGTAGTTCTGCAATATGCGCATCTGTGTGGTATTGGGTACGTCGAGTGACCGTCAAATTTGATTGTATTCCGAAATGTACATACTATGAATTCCGAGTGAAATCAACCAGTTTTCGATAGCTGAGGATACATGCATGAAAAGCGGAATCAATTATCTTGTAGTATTACGTTCATTATTAGGTAGTAAATCACAGTACACGAAGTGATCTTGTGCGGTCAGAGCATACTCCGCGACATAGAGACATTTCTAATTTTATTGCTTTATCCACTTTCTCTCTCTCTGTCTTTCTCTCTCTCTCTCTCTCTCTCTCTCTCTGTTTATTTTTATTATTTTTATAACTATTATATTATATTCTATTGTTATTATTATTATATTCATTATTATATTTATTTTTATATCCTATTGTTATTATTATTATATTCATTATTATATTTATTTTATTATTATTATATTCATTATTATATCCGTAATATTATTTTATTCTGTTAGTTTATTTCTATTACTATATCTATGGTATTACTATTTTACTTTATTAGTTTATTTTTTTTGTTATAATCAATGTTAAGCATTATGAATTTCCGAAATTTGCCCAATAGCGTGCTAGGGCATAAATAAACAATCAATCAATCAATCAACCAATCTCTCTCTCTCTCTATCTGTCTGTCTGTCTGTATGTCTGTATGTCTGTATGTCTGTATGTCTGTATGTCTGTCTGTCTCTGTCTCTGCCTGCCCCTCTGTCTGCGATTCTCTCCCCCCCCCCCTCTCTCTCTCTCTCTTTCTCTTTGTACCTCGCCCTCTCTCGCTCTCTCCGAAAAGACAATGAATTTGCTCGCTGTATAATTAGTACATGCACAAGCGTACTCACAGATTGAAAAGACTACTGAGTGAATGAAGTATACGGATGCGGTCGGAAAACATCGTTTGTCGGTACGTATGCACTTTACACAATTTGAGGGTGTCGCTTGTTATATATGCCACACTTGGAGATTCCGACGAGTTGCGAGTAACGTCGCAATACCTCGACCACGAAGGCAATATCAAAAGAAGCACAGACGCATACGTCCACGATTCGTTTCGTTCGTTAGACGAATATATGACAATGAAATTATGACGGCGTTTTGAGAACCCGCGTTGAACAAATGGAGAGTCAAGTCGACAAGGAAAGCTCACAAATCAACTGAACCCGCGATAAACTTGATTGTCCCGTGAATCCGAGTGCAGAAAATCCATTTGGGTGCAATTGGACACTGTCTCAAGTTCGAAGGGAAAGAGGGAATGGAAGGTCTAGGATTGCGACTAATGGACGTCCAATTATCAAGTTTTGCGGCATTGTCACAATTGTCGAAACTTCAGAAAGGTCAAAACTATGATTGCAATAGCAATTCTACAAATTAACCGATCAATAATTGGATTCGACTTTAAATGCAATAACGATCCAATTTCGAATTTAAATTGAATGGATTTACCGTGAATAAATCCGTTGAAGCCAATTAATTAATTTAATCTAACGGAAAAATAAGCACTATCGTAACGTTGTCAATTTTATTATCGGTGAAGCGATCAAGGAAAAATTGGATTGGAAAGAGGATAAGTCAACGTATATTATGACGAATAGTTTGGCGAATTCGATTTACCCGGAAATGGATGAACATCAGTTGGCGGAGATGAACTGAATGGAAGATAAGCGCCTTTCCAAGCGACGCTAATCTGCTTCGTGATGAAATCTTCGAATATCTTTTCGGGAATAATCCAAATGGAGCCAAGTGTGTGAAGCCGCCGAGATAGTTTGAAGACACAGAAGCATGAGCGGACGAGAATCTCAAAACCTGCGCGCACACACGACGATTGACAAGGGTATAAGCGCATGAGCTTCGTAAGGCGCATGTTACAGCGCGGGCGTACAACGTGAAAAAAATTCGACTGCTGCTAGACTAGCTCGGGGCCGACAACCGGCCGCATTTCGTCTCTGCTACTCGTTACGCGCGGTACTCGACCCAGAGCTTTATAAATCAAGGGAACATTCGCACGTTTCGCGAAGAACAGTTGCCGGATGATAATACGACGATAAGGTCCTTACTGGTGAACGACAAGAACAATCTTACATCTCGACTTTTCAAATTGATTTTATAAAATAATAATAGATAAATAAGTAATAGTTATAAATCAATGATAATAAAATAACTTTCATTTGAATAAAAACAGTGTGCGATAATACCTTGCAATGTCAATGCTCAATGTTTCTGTTTAAAAATAAAAACAGTGTGATCGATGTTGTAAACGGCTATGGACTGTATTTGAAAATTAATATTAACTAGACGTCGAGTCTTGGGTGTCTATAATAATCATTAAACAGTATAATTAAGTACGCGTTAAAATCTTCTTAAAATTTAATATTTTCTTGGTTAGTGAAGTGTGATCTAGGTGATATATTATACGACGTAGACATAAAGTGTCAATTTTCACGTGGGTGTGAAACCACAGAGTGATTATCCTCACTATGCAAGCTCGATGATGAAGACGCCTCTATTGTCGATCGATCAAAAAGCTCAGAGTGATGAACTCCTGCCCTACAGATTGCGGTAAAAACTATTTTTAAACGATAGCGATGAAAAGTCGAGTAAGGATCAATTATCGTCTGCGTAAAAGGATAATAATTATAAAGTTTGTTCAAGCTCTCCGATATTTCATTCGAGGGTCTCTGTCGATCGGTAATTCTCGTCTTATCGTCAATAAACGGGTCGCTTATCTCTCGCAAGAGAATGGGTAACTGAAAAATTGAAAAACTTCACTTTTTCACTTTTCACTTTTTTTTTTAGGTTTTTCGGATATTGATTTCAAACTATCGAAGAAACTACTATAATTTTCGCGATGTACAAAAAATTACGGAGGAAGATTACCTTTTCAAAATAAGGTTGAGACTAATTTCTTTTATATTATATCGAGGCCCAAATTTTTGGTAAATTCTATTTCACTTATACCAATTTCGTCAGTCAAGTATAAAATCACAAGTTTATCGATAATCGCAAATAAATGAATTCCTTATCTCTGGCATAAGAATTGATAAACAAAAAATAAAAAAAAAAACCTGATATTTCAGTTTTAATATCCTAATATTGAATCTAAAAAAAAGCTTTTTATCGTTGCTCAAAAATCTCGATCATATATTTATTAAATAATAGTTATCAAGTTTGTATAAAATCTGTATCGTATATAAAAACCAAGATGACTACTCCAAGAGCCGACGCAAATACGACCAAAAATTTAGAGAAAATCTCATAATCCCACGAAGTTTAATCTGCAAAGTTTTTTCTTACAATTCATTGAGCCGTGTTCTTCATAATTTTTTTAGTTAGTAACATAGATTATGCAAAAGCCGAACTTTACCGCGGATAAAAAAGGTAGATAACAGTGGGCTTTCCTTTCGCCAGGTCTAATGCACCTTATCTTCGTAATGACTCTTACCCATACCGTTTCTGTGATGAGAAATATATCACCACTCGTGTATTCACTAGAGAAATGTATTCCTAAAATGCGAGAGGGTGAGAGAGAATTTACCAAGAGGTTGGGGAAAGGTTACAGTATCAATTCAATTACTTTATTAAACGAAAGTGAGGCAAACGAGCTCTTTCCTAGCTTGTCGCCTTCATAATTGACACAGGGTTGGTCCTAACGATGTAATCGGAGTATTACGAATACACCCCATGTTTCTTCTATTTCCGTGAATACGTCCTATATTATACTTTAGCCTCGCGAGAATCCGGATGACAATCAATGTCAGGCAGAAGCACACAAATGAATTTGCAAAATTTAATGAACATAATTAAGAGCTGTCAGTATCAAGCTGGGTAGATACTTATGTCCTTAGAGCAGGACGCGACTTAAAGCTTTTACGCACCGATTCAATTAGCGCCGACATTGATAACGACTTTTATGTTCATCGGACTGACCATTCTTGAAGCAGACGATGAAACAATCCTATAAAACGTCACTTTGAAAAAAAAAGGAGGGGAAGCTACTGGAATTGAAATACGATGAAAAGATGGGGGATGTTAGGTTTAAAAAAAGTGGCAGTTTCAAGTTGAATTCACGTGGGCGACTTCGCATGGGGAATTTTCGATATAGACGAGTGGATCTTGCTCGCGCCACTTCGATAATATATTTTCTCTTCTCTACCTGCTCTCTGGCCTGCACAACGAGACAGCTGGGAGTTCGTAGAGACGGGGTGCTATGAATACCCTCTTATCGCGACCGCATCTTTCAGAAGCGCATCTTAAGTCAAGATCTCGCATCACTTTTGGGGGCTTCCACTTTATCGGTTGAGCTTGCGTACTTTTATTTCGTTCTTTTTTCATCTCAACAAACAATACATCCTGGGAATGGTATACATCGTGAGCAAAAAGTATATTTTTATACGAAGAGAATATATGGTTTTTCAACCGCGCAAACGAAAGATTCCATGGACGAAAGTTTCATTGATAGTTAATTTTAGAAAAGCGGATGCAAGGACGATAAGGACGTAAAGTTATCACGCCGTAGCTCGAAGGATTTTCTCATATTTTCTACTCCCGTAGCGATAAACAAGTTTTAATACGAGATTTAGATCGGGATATGAGACACTTCGAACCTCATTGACATTCATTAAAAATATAGATTAGAAAATCGCCTTTATCACGTGTTTATCTTTGAAGCATCATATTAAAAGCTAATCTATCAGTTTTCAATCGGTTTGCCATCGCAACTCGCATAACCCCTTCAATCTTTATGAATACCGAGGGAGTCTGAATTATTTGGGATTTCTCTTTTTCGAACTGGGATTGCAATAAATTAAATTGAATGAATTAAGCTTGAAAAACGCGTTCGATTCATACAGCTACGAACATTTTTTTAATTTTTTATATTGATTTGTGATTGAAGCTTGAACGATGATTGCTGGAACTGTTTCCATAGAAATTTCGAGTTTTTCAATCCGGGAATAAAATTACAGCCACTCGAAATGTCATTATTTGACAGTTTTTGCGAAATCAGCGAAAAAGTGAATTTTTATAAATCTTGTTAAACTTCTCTCTATCGTATCCAATCGAAATTAATATCGCGGTAATTAAAATACGATAGAAGCACAATTGTCCTACCATCATACGCGCGCACGTAGTCGAACAGTTCATATTTTTCCGAATCATTTACAATGATTTTGCGAAAGATCTCCTCTTTTAATAATCTCTAGAATATTTAATCGTAATATGACCTTCAAACAACCCGCTTCTAATAGGCATCTGATAACATCCGAGAAATTTGCAACCTCTTCTGAAGTAAGCCACACGTGGTCGGCGTCGCATTGGATTATGTCACTGCAGTATGACACCGAAGGAGTTAACCACAAACATTCATTGAGGCGACACATACGTTGGACGACACACACAGTGAATAATTAAATAAAAATTACGTGTACGCTATTAGTAATTTTAATGCTCTTAGAAAATGTAAAAGATAAATAAATTCATAGCCGGGCTGCCTATACACGAGGAAATGACAAGAACTATGAATATCTTTGTGTTGTATTGTATTATGAGAATTATGACTCAACCTGAAAATATTGAAGAGTATAAAGCAGTCTAATGAGACAAATTCACAAGCTCAACACAGTAATGGCGCCAAAGCTTCCATAAAATCCGAGGAAATCGAAATAAAATAAATCATTTGATAAAGTCCAAAATATACGATATTAATTCAGTGACGAGAGACTGAAATAAGTATGCAACGATCTTGTTTAAAAACAAAGGACATTTCAAGACTGTAGGATTTTTCTTGCCAAAAAATGTCTACAAGTTGCTCTGGAATGTTGGAATTCGTAGCGATAATAATAATAAGTCGAGATCGTTATCTTGAGAAAACAATTATCCATGGCACACGGGGCTTGATGTAGTATCGAATCCAATCTCGTGAATTATTATCATCGATATCACCAATTTATCGCTGTGTGCTCTGACGGGTATCTTCATCTTTATTAACTTTCTCACTCAACCGCTAGTGTCTATATCACTCTTATTTCCCGTTTCGTTGCCGCCCTATCTCTCGAGCAGGCCGAAAGGGAGGAAAAAGAAATAAAGTTCCCTTTTACTCCGCTCTCACCCCACGTTTATCTGAGATGAATGCGGAAATCGGCAGGTCGACAAACGACATTCGGCAATAAAACCGCTGATGAAAATAAAGGACAAATTATGTTCGCGCGATTTCTCTCGCCGTAGCTGGCATCGAATTAATCAATCCAATAACGAGATATATTTTCATCCGGACAATACAGATGTGCACCGTCGTGTCGAGATCAGAGATGCTATTACCATTAGCCGCGCCTCAAGCTCTCTCCCAACTTTCTTCTCGTAATCTTAATAGAGTGAGGGCGGTAAAATATCGCTTCAAATATATACGATCGTAATGGACGTCAATTAAACACCGTTATTAATGGAGAAACGGCAATTTACCTCCATCGATCGGTAATCATTCGTCCTTCGATGTTCAGGAGGGTACATTTTCACTTCTTGGATTACACCGGAAGTATCCGATTCCGGAAATATATAGTTTCATGCAGGCATTAATAGATGTATTAAATCGAACGTAAACTTCACTTCAGTGAAAACACTCTTTTTTTTTTTAGATATTTCTACACAGTTGTCAAACAAATATTCATTCAACGATACAAATCTACCGAAAGCTTATAATTATACCGACGCTATTAAAATAGAGGTGTTTGTCAACTTTAGAACAAAATCTGTACAGAGACTTAATTTTGAATTATAATTAGACAGCTTCGGGCATCTTCGTTCTTCAGAAATCATATTTTCGCGTCTTTACCGCAAAGTCTAGGTCAAAACTTGATACAACTTAGATTTCACGATATTATTTGTTAACTACATTATAACAGATAATGGGGAAAAAAGTTTCGCGTTATTGGAGTTACCAAAGGAGAAAAAACTAAGGCATTATCGAGGACCATCGAGGATGAAGGAGTGATAAAACGAAGGGGAACTCTGGCGAGTCTTCGCTAGCGTACCCAACACACCCCACGGGTTCATCCGTCAAAATGTCCCGAATCGATTATCTTATCGCTACGACGATACATGTGAAAGGATTGTTACTTTATTTCTATTTTTATTTCTTTCTACCAACTTGCCGGTTTTCTTCCTGTTCACGATACGAGAGAAAAAGGTGAACAAATTTCACCTTCGGAGTGAAAGATCTCGGGTTTTTCGTGTATCGCACGCACTACAACATTCACAAATTTGTTCATTCTATAAACTCGATGGGATTTTATTAACATTATTACAATTTTTATTGTAATCACTATAATATTAAATTCGGAATGAAAGACACCGCTATCAGTGTACTGTTTTACAAATTATCATTAGCAGTTTTTTCTGATTATATTGGCGATTCGTTTGCCCCGTGTGCAAACACAGAACCACATGTATGCCTGAAACGAAGTGGGCTACAATTCAATACGAAGGTTAATATAAAGTTTAGACGCCTGAATCTATAGATATTGTTTCTTTGACTATAGCTATATTTGACAATAATGAAGCATCGATATCTTAAATTCGAGAAATATTCTTCAGTTCAACGTAAAATTCCTATCGAAGGCCACATAGACCAGAGTTGCGTGATTTTTTTAAACTACCGTGCCGTACGGTAGGCGTTGCTTTCGTTGCGTCACTTTTCTCAATAATTTTATAATAATATATTATGAAAATTTTATCAGAAACGTTTTAGTGCAAGTGGAATGAAATTGAAGCACCGGTGCACACCGGTTTGACGTCGTTATTCTCGTAAGTTTAACAATCTATAAATTGATTATCATAGAAGAAATATTAAGGAAAATTGTCGATGCTGATTTTTGTTCTCGTAAAAATAATTCTGATTAAATATTTAAATATTGTTTAATTTTTTAAAGTTTGTTAAAGAGGATGAACTCCGAAGTTTTCTATTGATTTTTTGCGTATATTACGTTTGAAATTCTCGACTGCGCAAGATTGCTGTCAAAATAGAATTTCAGGTCGTGGCCGTCAGTCTACATTTCTTATAAATACGCTAGTACCTCATGGTTTTTATTGACATATGATAGTCGGCAATTGTGCAAATGTGACTTACATAATGAACATCGAGTAATGACATGCCAGACACATGACATTTGATATACTTATGTACAAGATGTAAAAGATCGGCGTAAATTGTCTCGTTCCTAGATATTTAAAGTATCGAGAAATATTCTTTGCAATATTTGACATTATTCAGTTAGAATATATTTAAATATTGTCGATGAAGTATCGGTTTCTGTTCGAACATATTTGAAATCTTTTATACTAATCGCGTTCTTGATGTGGCAAAGTAGTGTCTTCCTTCTTCGGTTTCCTTATATAAATTTTATCGAAGACGTGTCAATTGACTGACAATGAGAATTTACGGACATTCCATGGCTCAATTCCAATTTATTCACGCGATCGCGATATTTATGGAATAAAAATATCGCCGAATCATCGCTTTTCTCCCAAAAAGAACTTTTCAACCTTTCCTCGGAATTTTTTTCTGTACTACACGGTTTGACATCTTTGGTTGCCTCTTGTGGGATGGTTTTTCTCGTTGCACGAGAATAAACGCCGAAGAACGCGAGAAGACCGCTTCGTCTCGCTGTAGTCCGAGAATAGCGAGCATCGTGATTGATTGTACGAACGCGACCGTGAAATATACCATAAGAAATAGTGAGTCGAAGCAAGTGAGATTATGTGCGCGGGGCTAACAAACACGGGGATTTTTGCGAAAGGTGACCTTGACCGTTGGTGAAAAAGGACCCGAGAGATGAACCCGTAGCCATTGGTTGTCAAGAGGAAATTCTTGATTAATCGAAGTTCGTCGATCTTCTGAAGGTGAAACGCGCGGACTTATATTGTCTAACCCGAATCATCTCGCGAGAGTGTCTACAGCTTTCGTTCACGCTTTACCCCGGTTCAAGAACAATAAATGTTGGAATGGGTCATCATCCTCCCGTCGATCTAAACGTAATAAAAATTGACGTCAATGCGAAACAACTTACGACTATCGTTTTATTATATGTTCGGTGATAAACGTTGTTTCAAGATTTAAAGCTCGCTCGCTGGAACGAGATACAATATTTATTAATAACGATGACCCCCGAAGCGTTGGATGTAATTAACTTTGACCCTGTGTACGGATTTGCCATAAAGGGCAAAGATACGATAGTTGGCGATGGAGAGATACTCGTAATCGCGAGAATCCAAAGTGGAAGCAACGAGATCGTGGCGCTCACGCACAAAGATTCGATCTTCGATACCACGAGCCGATCGAGCCCCTTTATCCGGACGCGTAGCACAGACTTATGTGAAAAACGAGAGATTTATCATACAACTCTTCGATAACTTTAAGGATTATCCGTGAATAACAGTGGCGAAGTAGGCGCACGGAACACCAGGGGATAAAGGATCGACCTTACAGAAGTGGCGGCAAAGTTTTTAAATGAACGATCCAACTTCTCGAACTAGCCAATAACGGGCTGATCATATTTACTTAATACATTAAATTGAAATATTAATACTTATCGTAGCGAGGCCAAAGGGACGCGGAAAATTATTCAAGAGACTCAAGGCAATGTGTGTTCACTTTTTCTCAAAGTATCTATACCTTGAAAAAACTTGTCTCTGTTGATCAAGCTTTATTTTGACAGCATATAAATAATACTTACAAATTGCATGAAAAACCTCTATTTTATTATCGCATTGATAAAACGACGGGAGCAGATTAATCCCGAGTAGAGAAGTCGGGACGTACCTGCGGTTATTTGCGTTGAGGTACATCAACGTCCATCATTGAGCGGACCGCTGGATAGGAGAGCGACTCATCAAATATGCAATTATACACACGTGCAATTTTACCTATGATAGCAAAGTAATGTAAATTGTGGAAAGTGTTTACACGTGAATCCGCCAAGCTATCAAAATAGACGAATTACTATTCGCGCTAAAATTTACCACCGCAGGATCGTGTTTGCTTTGTCGTTGACAACAACGTCCATCAACGGAATTTATGTTTGTTTCAGGATTGTAGTATCACAGCATGAACGATTTGTGGTTACTGGAGGATGGGGGCTCAGATACATTATCGCCTCCCATGTACAACACATCTTACTGGATCAACAGTTACAGTAGCAACAGCAATATAACATTCGTCTATGATGATTTTGGTACGAAATATCCACTAGTTTTATTAAACTGTAGCGTTTTAATGTAAATATAGCATGTATATTTAGACACTTGATGTGAATTTGCAGCAGAGAGAAGAGTAAGAAAAGGAAGGATGAATGATTTCTTTGAAGGATCCAATATGCCATCAAAGTTAGGCACGCAGCCTTACTAACTCTTTTATTGCCATTTATACCGAACACAGGCTTTGGAAATTCTTACTTGGTCATCGGAACGATAAGACCCTGAGGGCAAATTTGCATAGTGTGTTACTCAAGTCGACAACTTTGTTAGTCTTCCTTTGTTACGTGGGTATTGACTCATATAAGCTATAAAGGGGTTCATAAGTACAAAGTGTACTTGTCTCATCAAATATCGCCAACGATCGAATGAAATACAGCAATTTATTATAAATTTAGCAGGGAGATTATTTTGAATCAATAAATGAATTGAAAATTTTGTAAAATGTTAATTTTTTTTTAAATAATAATTTTGAAAGGTCGAAAGAATTGATCGAGACTTACTATTTAAAAAAGTGACCATTTGAAAGTTGAAATAGCGAGTTAACAGGTATGGAGTAGAAGACAATGAAACCGTGTCACTGCACATCGTCGCGGATATAATTAGACTCGAGACAAGGGTGCATTGCAACAGATTACCAAAGGAAAAAGAAACAAGGGTTAAGATTCGTTACAAAAGAATAAATATTTCCAAGTATTCGCAATTATCCGTGTCCAAATTCTACTTTTTCAGATGCAATTAAAAACAATGAAACGCACGACAATGAAACCGTATACAGTATAAAGTCATTGTGAAAATAACTCTAAACGAAAAAAGGACATTTAATATCAACTGGACAATTCTTCCTTTGTTCCGCTTATTGTTCCCAAAAACTGTACAAGCGCGCGTACGGTAGATAATTTAATCACGTTACTTTCGAGAAAGTCCCTTAACACCCTTGCTGCTATACATATGTCATGATCCGCGATGTTCCACTCCGCCGATTTTCCTTTCAGCCCGAGATGATTTCAAGCGACCCTCCGAGATTTGACCTTGAATTTTCGTCAACTTTTACATATATGAAAATAAAAACAAAAGGAAAAAGTATGATCTCGCTCTGTTTGTGATATCGCGCCTACGAGGGACAAAGCTATACTCGTATACGAGAGTGGTCAATGCGAACCACCGACGATATTTTATACGAGCCCTTGTTTTTTCACGGATCGTTTCGTAATCCAGGACTCGAACCCTCTCACACAACAAGATTTATCGTCATATTGGTCCCTTACACCTGACCTTCTTAATGCTACGAAACAAAGAAAATTCGTGCGATATTCATCTCCTTTCCTCTGCGATGATCTAGCCACAATCTAATATTTGTTGAGGTTTCGATTAGTTATTTTCCATTATAAAATATGAGATTTAAGATTCCGTTCCGTATAAAAATTGGCTATTTTTCGTTTTATATCATAAGGGTTGAATCTCAATGATGCCCTTCGCCCGGCTGTGTAACACATACCTTCTGCTGTAACAAAATCAGATGATATACCGTTTCACCGGCGAATCCTGGTACCTCCGTTTATTTCTCAAGACAGATATATAGAACGTACAATCCGCAAGCTGAATCTTGTTTGAAACTAGAGCTGATTTCATCTTAGCACATTTTCTACCCTCTTCGGGTGACATCCTTCGGAAACCCACATTGGGACTAAGATTGTGCGAACTTGTACCTAACCTTCCTGTGCAAAATTTGTTATACCAGCTATTTCACGATTCAAATCCCCATCTCGTCCTTCAACAATCCAAACGATATTACCTGGAGTACACTCTGTCTGTCTCTCTCTCTCTCGTTCTCTTTTAGTCACGAACGAAAAAATTCCACCCTCGGACTCGATACGAGAATTCCAACACGGAAATGCCATCCAAGACTCATATTCTTCTTGGTACTTCCGCTAACGCGACCTCGATACCTCTTATCCGTGCGAGACCTTTTCCTCGTTGACATAAATCAATTTCCATAAATATAATACCCAGACACTATACCGAGACTTCTATAGTAATAAATAACATAGAATTCTGTATGGAATAAAGATAATCATTGTATAGAAATAATTTTACAAAAATATCGTAGCAATATTAAAATTTGTGTTTTTTTTTTGTTTTCCAGACGATCTCTACGATGTTCCAGCGGGTATAATAGTACTTTTGAGTATGTGTTACGGTAGCATATCGGTTCTCGCCGTACTTGGAAATTCTCTAGTAATGTGGATTGTCGCGACATCAAGACGAATGCAAAGCGTCACTAATTGTTTCATCGCCAATCTCGCATTAGCCGACATCGTCATCGGGCTCTTCGCCATTCCGTTTCAGGTACGCTTTGTCATTCCCTTTCGTCGTTTTCATATATATATATCATGAATAGACGTTCGCCGAGCCAAGGATTTGTCGCGATTCCGTTTCATGTATGTCTTCGTATAGTTCCAGGCAGCCCTACTGCAACGATGGAATTTGCCGCACTTCATGTGTGCTTTCTGCCCATTCGTTCAAGTACTGTGCGTCAACGTATCGGTATTTACACTCACCGCGATAGCTGTTGATCGACATCGAGCTATATTAAAACCACTGAGGTTAGTCAAACTCATAAACTTTACGCATGTTTATCTTGTTTTCGGAGCACGCGACTATAATGTCGGATCCGTACGCTTGGCACTCGCCGCAAACTCCAATTTGTATAAAAGTGGGAATGCGCAGCAAACGCGCAAATGCATCGCGAGCGCTTGCGGTAAATTCCCTTTGATTTGTGATAAAAAAAACCGATACGCGCGGGTCGGTTACAAACGCTTGCAAACCTGCGTAAACCAAGCTAAACACTCTGTCCACACGTCTGAATTTGTGGTGGCTTGTTTGAAATTTGCCAAGCGTGCGGTCCCGGATTAACATGACACATTACCCTGGCAGATTCGACAATAACAAATCAATATTCTCATATTTTCTTCGAGGCGATTGATATTTCTGTCGTGTAAGTCCGACGTGTTACAAAGTCTGTTTTACATCCTGCTAAAGAGAGTTGACAGCATATAACACAAACTTTGCCATTTACGATTGATATTTCTGTCGTGTAAGTCCGACGTGTTACAAAGTCTGTTTTACATCCTGTTAAAGAGAGTTGACAGCATATAACACAAACTTTGCCATTTACGTTTGAATCAATTAAAAATATTCAAAAAGATTTTATTAACTTTCGGCAGAAAGAATCCGTACAATGATACCAAAATCCCCTTTTGTATAGGAATAAATCGAAAATAGATCAGTCGAGGCAAATGGTTATACATTGCTCCGACGTTGTAAAAAGAACAAAAAATGGGCATATTCTCGGAGCGATCGACCTTCGGCACAGGAAGTACGAGTCGTTAACCATTTCCGAAATGTATGAGAAAATAAATTCTATAAAAATGATCACGTAACGCGAGAGGGAATTCTCGTCTGATTTAGCTCGGTGGAATTTTCGATTGTTGAAATTTAGTCTCGTCGATCAGCTATTGTTTGTGATAAATCGCTATTTCGAGTGGAAAGCTCTTTGTTGAATTTTACTCGAGGCGATCATGAGATTAGGCTGACACGTGTGCGAGATTGTATTTCAATCTTTTGATAAGCCGATTCAGGAAGACGATTGCACGGATCGATTTTCGATGTACCTATATCATGTATACATTTATAGCACAAACCATTAGGCATACGTGACGCGAGATCTAATGTTTACTAGATTGCTTTACGATCAAAGGATTCATCTAACATTACCTCGGTCGAAAAACTGTCGTTAATTACTGATTGTTACCACACAAAAATTTTGTATTAATTTATTTTTCAATTTCATTTCGTGAAAAAAACGCGTTCATTTAAGGGCAGGTAAGGGCTAATACGTTTTGTTTTTGTCATAAGTATTAAGCATTTAAAATGTCGTAAGTATTAAGCATTGAAAATCTGTTTTCTATATCGACCTTCAATTTTGTTCGTTTGAAAAAGTGAACGATGGCGATCGTTGACACGAAGATCGAAGATAAAAAAAAACAAGCTGTCTCGTAAGTTTGTTTGTGACGAAAACGAGACGGTCTCCAGTTTACGCGTAGCTTTTTAAAGTTCTGTTGTAGTAAGATCCTTGAAAATTCACTAAACAGTCAATATTATCTTGATATTGCTCACCAAAGGTTACCGACCTCAAGATCTTATGCGAGATAGACCGAACGTACACAAAGCGGGCTGATTTCTTTACAAAATACGTTCCAGATGCTTCTGGTCCTCGACTATTTTCTCGCCGAGTAGCCGAAATCAGCGAATTATATTTACAAAAAAATGTTAAAAATATATGATTACGTCACAATCAAAATTCGCGCCATAAATTGAAAATTGAATTATTTTTAGCATTGTAACTTTCTAACAAAAACTTCTTTTGCCAAATAGATCCATACCTAGTAAATGTGCATTTTGGATGTGTGCACCAAAAATTGATTTTTCCATTACCAACCACATTTATTGCAAATTGTAAAAGCTTTACGTATACACAACATTCATTGTGACCTTTATCATATCTGGGGCATTTGACCCAAGTTTATCGTGGAACGACCCGTTGTTTCGTGTTAAAAGTCACACGCATCTAAATTTATAGGAAAACCCATCGCTAGATTTCACATTTAATTCCAACAGTGATTCATATTATAAATGAAATAAAAAGTTTTATAAGAATTGAGAATATTAACGATTAATATAAATACGGTCGAACGAACTTTTTTATACCCATTCTCTCCGTTTGCAAAAAAATTCATGAAGAACTTGCTCAATCGATTATTCCGCACGTTCTATTGTTCAAAATTGCTATTTCATTCTCTCCGTAACAAGAGACCGTGGCTAATCCGATTTTCTATTTTCCATTCGATCCTGATGGGGTTTACTCATTTCCTCCTTTTTTTTCTGTTGCCTCCGGGCTTTTTACGACAGTCTACGGTAACGTATATCGGTCGCAACGAACGATTTCTTTTCACAAGGTAGAATGCTCAGTCAATGTCATTTGCAGCGCGAGGCCGAGCAAGCTCAGGGCCAAGATCATTATAGCTGGGATCTGGCTACTCGCTGGTACTCTCGCAGCCCCGATGGGAGCAGCTCTAAGGGTCGTCATGGTGCCGGAAAGCACAGCCGGTGAGTGGAGTACGTAACGACATACATTTTTTTTTCACCCATAATTTCATCAAACGTATCTTACCTTTTGTATCGAGCGATCGACCTATGTTATTTCCCGAAAGAATTTCTTCCACCCTTCGAATTTTACCGGTTCGAAAACAAATAAAATCACCGATTTTATGTTTGAAATGTTAAAGCGTTTGTCAAGATCGCATTGTTATCATTTTGGAGTAGTAACGATCCGAACAGACAACCACTTCGCTTCGGTACTTTATCACGTACCGTATCTGGAGTGAAAGCTTGTTTTGCGTGGGAGTGAGAGCGAAAGGCTAACCAAAAAACGTACGAAAAATACATTGCGTTCTATCGAGCTCGGGTACTCATTCGATGATGTAGAGAGCGTATTCGGCAGCTTGATACGGCACGTACAAATGCAAATCAACCCTCGGTGCCCGAGAGTACGTTCTGTTCCGTCGAAAATAACGGAACGAACGGCACTTTTGTAAAATAGCTTTCTACCAATACGATTAATGCTAGTGCTGTCCTATCGTTCTCATCCGATTCCTCTTCAAGCTCGTGTGCCAGATGATCCTTCAAAACAAAAAATAAATAGTCTCGCACGCAGACGTTTTTCCTAGAAAGACCATCCAATCTGGAGAATGAATTCACTAAATAAATATTTTTATTTGTCTCTGCTTTCTCGACGATAATGTTCATTTTAAATACAAAAAAAGAATAAATATAAACGCTTTTAAAGATATCGATAAAACTTAAGACTATTTTGCAGAGAAAATTGAAGCAGATAAATACAATGCTCATTTCTTCGATACCTTCGAAAAAGTTTATTCGATTCCTCTTCAAGCTCGTGTACCAGATGATCCTTGAAAACAAAAAATAAATAGTCTCGCAGA
>JAPYZT010003216.1:0-13081 GCA_030522965.1 Tryphoninae sp. A BG-2022a
CATAGAGTAATAGCTTGTAAAGAAAATATTACAAAATTGTTCATCCAATAAATTTACTCGTCGCCATGGACTCCAGTAAAATTGAATGAAAATTGAAGCTAGGAACATGTTTAAAAAATTGTCGTATAAATAAAACAGAAAGAAAAATAGGTCAAACTAACCTGGAAGACGGTGTTTTGTGGAAAAAGGAGAATGTTGCCAGTGGTTATTGTCCAAACAACTGTAAAAAATATAAAAAAAGACACGACGCGTAACATTCCAAAAGAATGGTTATCTTTCGAGTGACAAAGTTGGGACCCTGGCGTGGTTGCTCCCGGAGACCGGTGGTCACTGCCGGAATAGAGTGAGCTGACACACAACCGGAATTACGAGCGAAATCTTGGACTCTTTGCTCAAGTAATTGGAGGCCGAGTATCGGCTCGTTGGTCAAAGACCTCGGAGTGAGCTTCTCTCGCGGTCCTCTGTGTGTTGTTATAGGGTCCACTCGATCGTTGCCGACGGCTATCGCGGACCAGCGGTATGAGAGAGGGAGAAGGACAGGGAAAGAGAGAGATCGAGTCTCGATTGACACGAAAGCACAAGGGGGATGAGAGTAGGTAAAGCCGCACGAGTACATAGATAGAACAGAGATAAAGTGATGGATGGATGTGCAGACGGATAGATAGTTATCAGATACAGAGGGAATCCGATTTAAATCGTTCATTCGAAATGCAACAATACGTGAATGAAAACGTGCAACGGTTGGAATTACTACACTCGAGCAGTTCTCCAACACCGAGACGATGTCTCAAGAAAATTGACAATCACTCACATCAGTATGTGTCGTATCTCATTGTCAGATGTAGACACGAATCACACAAGTATAAATATAAAATAAGAAATACAAAATATGAAATATGAAATATAAAATGTAAAATATGAAATATGAAATACGAAATATGAAATATGACATACGAAATATGAAATACGAAATATGACATATGAAATATGAAATATGAAATAGGAAATATGAAATACAAAATACGAAATATGAAATATGAAATATGAAATACGAAATATGAAATACGAAATATAAAATATGAAATACGAAATATGAAATACGAAATACGAAATATGAAATATGAAAAATGAAATATGAAATATGAAATATAAAATATGAAATACAAAATACGAAATATGAAATATGAAATATGAATGCGAAATATGAAATATGAAATACGAAATACGAAATATGAAATATGAAATATGAAATACAAAATATGAAATACGAAATACGAAGTACGAAATATGGGATGTGAAATAAGTATGAATTATGGAGCGAATTCAGATATCGCCGGATACATTTTCGTGACTCGTCTAAATTATAATATTAATGAAAAAGAAAAGAAATTCAACGTAATATGTCCAACTTGTGGTACAACATCGATAGACATGGAAGTCTATAGTAATAATCAACGGACAGAAATCCTGTAAACTATGTGCACGCTTGGCCGGAGTCCACCGCAAAAGTTTCACCAGCTGTTATATCCAGAGAGGGCTAGGGAAAAGTTGATGTTTCTGCGTTATTTAGTTTGCCATGCGAGGCGTGCAATCCGGAAGCCGAGTGAGAAAGCCACAAGAAACTCTGGTGGCAAACGAGAAGCGGGAGAGAACGCGTTTGGATGACAAAACAACAGTGCGATGTTGTATACGTTCTTTAACTGCCGCGTTACGTCTCTCTCTCTCTCTCTCTCTCTCTCTCTCTCTCTCTCTCTCGCGCGCGCTCTCTCTCTCTCTCTCTTTCTCTCTTTCTGTTCTTACTCTTCCCCAGACTCTCCTGGATCCAGCTACTGCATGTGTATTGTTCGGTGAAGAGCTGGTTCACTGAGGAGAATGTGTTTCGTCGTACACTCCGCGCGAGGGGAGCAGCAACGCTGAAAGCTAACATGCAACAACCCGCTCTGCGGCCGACCCAACTAACCCATACTATCCTGAAGGAAATTCCACGGCCACACCGTGCTATGGTAACGTCATTATTCCAACTGTTGGCTAAATGAAATGAAATTCTTAGCGGGAGGTAAGGTCTAAAAAAAAACAAGGAAAATTAAAAAGTAAGCGGAGCCTCGTGGACCGATCCGAAATGAGATTTCATGGAGGGAAGGGAATAATGGAAGGATTTCTTCGTAGCATTTACTATCGTGTTTGGTAGGTACCAGAAATTCAATCAGGAAAGCATGATTTTCCCATCGTAAACAACGCTGCATTTACGATTATTTTTCTCAATTAAGAAATTGTTCAACTCACAACGGCGTTTATCGCTAAACGTATTTACCAAGGACTTCGCATAGACATGGATCTTCTTTTTATTCATAAAGCGATATCATAAATTAGTATATCCACGAGTGTATGGAAAAACTTTCTTTTTTCGGGAAGATAAAGTTAAGATTATAAGGGGGCCCTTCGAAAACAAGATCGACAGAAAGGCCCGGCAAGGTAGGGTCAAGGAAACGTTTTCTTTCGAAGAAGATACAGTATATAAGAGATCCGCTTTCCCCTACGGCAAAAGATACTCGAACTTGGCCGGGACACGAAGGAGCGACAGGAGCGAGGGAGAGCCCGAGTTTCTCGTTTCCCTATAAATTTCCGTTGCGCGGTCGTAGCACCGGAAGCCGGATAGGGGATGCTTGTTATTCGCGACCAATCGTCTCAACCACCGAACCCGGATTCGGACGATATCCATTCGCTCCCCACGTCCCCATCTGCAGCTATGTCGGAAACGATAGAAATGGAAGACGAAGGGGGAATGGGCGGGCTAGGAATGGAGAAGCGAAGAGAAGGTCGGCAGAGGGATGCGGGAAAGACCAGGGCCTAAAATTGGTACGTGCCGATTCCACAGGGGCTCGTAACGTGGCGCCCAGAGATGAGAGGAAGAGGGGAGGGGTCTTCTCATCCGGGGAACATCTAGCGAAACTCCTTACAACGAAGCAATAGTGTAATATGACGTACGGACGATAGTTGAGCTGCACTTTCCACAGATGGAAAGGGCTCGTTCCGTCTGACGGTTTCTATACAACCGTTATACTATAACTACGTTCAACACGTTCTTCATCCCATTACAAGTGAAGCGTGAATATTATGTGATTATATATGGTCTCTCAAATGTGCCGGCATGCAGATCAAGCGAATGAATGCGTGTGTTTGTTTCGTGCCAAGGCGTGGTGCAGCATACACAGACGACCGGCGTGGTATAGTAAGGTCATAGTACCGGCGGCGGCCGCGGAGTGGCGCATGGCCCGGAGCTCTCTCGCTAGCGAATCGTTAAAGTTGCGACAATAAAGGGAGTAGTCTCTGGAAAATGAAATGGATGGAAATGTTTACTGGAATTTCAAGAATATGACCAATTCGACGTGTAAATTGTTCCATTATTCGTATTATAGCTTTAAATCTATGCCAAACTGTCGCGTTGCTGGATAATGTATTCTTACTCAACCAGGTCGATTCGGTAAAGCTTCGATCCAGCCATCTGCTGTTCGCCATGAGCATGACACTAGCATCGTAATGGACCGATATGCTCTGTCCTATTCAGTAAATACTCCGCCGTCGTTGAACTTCGGTGACTTTGGACTAATGCACCACACGTACATCCACTTTATGCCCCTATCTATATCTCCTATCAGCTATGTAGGATCATGGCGGGCTGAACGCTTGCCTGACGGACACATCAGCCACCAGGGTTTATCGAGAGGTCTCGTCGCTTCTCTCGTTCCTGTACCGTAACTACGATATAGCTAAACACGCCCGGATTCGCGAACGAATATCGACGAAGTAGACGGCTCTGCTAGAGCCCGTAAATAAATTTCACATCGATTAAGCATGCCGGTTTACCACGATGAACTATTTTAGGACATAGATTCTTATCTATTTTCTTATTCGATCGTGGTCCAATCGAGGAAATGGTGGGAGAACGTTTAAACGGAGACCTCGAGCGTTTGTAAAGAACGAAAGAATAGCTACGGAATAAAAGGAAGACTTTTTTCAAGCAGCTAAAGCTGGATGGAGAAGGTCGGTTGAATATCGAGAACAAACCGCAATGTGATGATGGATCGATATAAAACTCGAAAATAATTCCCCGACGAAGGTATTTCAATCGAAAGCTTGTTCACCGTGCGAATTTTTTTTCCTGCTCCGAGAACTTCGTCGATGAGACGGAACATTTACAAAGTACGGCTCAGTATGGGTATATACGTATGTAGTTACACGAAGCTCGCGGTAATCCCACGACTCAACACTGCCTCGCCTTATACCCGAACTCACCACCAAACGCTTCTATATACGGAAAATTCCATCAGACTTAGTTTTATCGTTAACGCCAATAAAACGTAGAATTTTCCAATACGCCTCCGATGCGGCTGGCCGAGAAATGAATATTCCACTCTGCCAATGTCTCTGGCTTGGAAATCGGAGCGACAGGATCTCCGACCACGCTCCAAATGGAACCCATACACCGAGTGAAATTCACCTTTGTGTTATAAAACTCCGCAGTTTTACACTCCCAATCTCTCCAGGCGGAATTCTCTTTGCTTTTTTTCACAGATAGAGTTTAAGCTTTTTATTTCATGAAATCTTTGTGATTATTTGCCTACTTTTTTTATGAGATATTTAGTTTTTTCAATGATTCGCCCACTTCGTATTTATGTCTTCAATGCTGATAGACTAGGGCGGTTCTCGTTCAAGAATGGAAAATGCGATCTGACGCGATTTAACGAGAAAATGGACGGAAATTCTTTTCAAAGGACTCACCTTCAACGAGATTCGTCGTTGTTGTTTCTCTCGTCGGAAATCTTTTAGTATCCAGCGTTGTCGTAGGTGGCGGCGCTAACTGTAAATATGTACAATACAACGACCGTTACGAGCGCTTCTGGTGGCAGCGTCATCAACTAAACCCTGTTTCGTGAAATTAAATTATACCTGAAAATTAAATATACAAATATACTTTTCGACCTAAACGAACAATCCAATTTCTGAAATAAAGTTTGCCAAAAATTTAAATGAAGTATTTTAAACTTTGTTTCGGGCTTTAATCTGTTCAGAATTCTTTCTCAGTATTCAAATATCCTTTTAATATAAACAAAATCCGTTCGATATATCCCGCTCAAAGTATAGCGGATTCCTTGAAAAGTGTGCGTTCGTCAATCCGTGGAATGCGGATGGTCCTGGTATGTCTACTCCAGGGTGAACATCCTCAGGCGAGAAGCTTACCAAAGGACGCGAATGTTCGTATCCTTGTTCTCGGAACTGACGTCGCTGATGCGCGTCGAGTCTCAGCCAGCGGAAAGTCGCAAAAGGAATTCGCCGCTTACGACGAGGGAGCGGATTTGGTGGCAGGAATCCTGAGAGTTGAGAAAAAAAAAGAGCCGACAAAAACCGTAGATCCAAAAAGAAAAGCGTTGACGCGTCGCGCCGCGAAAATCCATTTTGTTTGTGCTCATCACACTTTTCTCAGTCGTAATCATGGAAAAACAAAGAGTGATACCAATTCCCAATTCTCGCTTTATTACATCGTATTTATTATTAAAAATTGATCTTAATAAAATAACAAGTATACTTCTCGCTTGGCGCATAAACAATAAATACAAAATAATAAATAATTAAATGTACTATTCCTGAGTTTAAGGGGATGCTGAGCAACTTCCTCCCTTCGAATTAGTCATTTTTCACAAGATAATTTCACCCTTGATCCCTTTTACGATTCATCCACAATTGATGAAAACATATAAAACTAAACAATATTTTTCCAAATTTGAATCTTTTCCGTCGACTTAATACAACCCCAAACAAAGCAGCCGTCTCATTAAAAGGTTATTGTCATATACGTTAATCGCCTCGCTAAGCGAGAAATTTCCCAAGGTGAAACGCGCTACCCTCGTTGCTTTCCCACATGCCCCCCTCCCCCCATGTAAAATCAATAATGTTTACGACGATATATCTCCGTAAGCGCGCGATGAAACAATTTGAAACTTTTGATAGATACCATCTAGTAATCCATGCCTTTAGCACCGTCTAAAATTCTCCTCGTCGATAATTCTGGCGTCGATCACACGACGAGAATTATGATAATACAATTTAGAACATAATCGTGTCAGGACCAAGAGCAACACGATGCGAAAAAAAGTGTTCACAGTAGGGTGATTTCAACAATGTTGTAAGTATCATCCGCCACATATCAGTATCCGTTCCAAAAGTTGAAGTTCATCCTTTGGCCGCTGTCGTCGTCGTCGTCGTCGTACTGGAAAATACGTCTAGGACGCTTCTCTCGCATTCCGGATAAAGGGCGTGGCAGTTTTCGTTCACGTTCCTACCCAGTCTTTCGGCAGCGTGGTATTCACGATCCCCGTACTCGTCGTACGCCTCACTCGTGCTCGAGGGCCTGAAATTCCATTTGCATGCCAACATATCATACCGCCTTGTGCCACACGAGGCTACTGTACTATACTGAACACAACAAGGAGCATTTCATACTGCACATACTCAACATGGTACACACGGTAGGCAGACACAAAGTGAGAACGAGAAAGCACTAGAGGGTGAGTGAGAGACGGAGGGTGAAAGATAGAGAGGGGGGGGGAGGGGGGTGGGAGAAGGGGGTTCGAGAAAGCTCACAGGGTGATCGCCGCGCATCATCGCGCCGAATCGACTTATGATTTACGGTGTGTGGCGTGGTAGTGAGGCAACGGCAACGATCCCGTGACGCCACCGAACTCGAAAAGGGACGTCTATGTCTCGTGTATACAGCGGAACGTACGTGAACTACGCGAGCTATGCATTCAACGTGGAGCCGTGATGGTGTTCCCGGTAGTAGCTGTTCCAGACTATAGCTGGGGTAGTTGTGGCCCGCTATCCGATATCGACGAGCTACGTCTGCTACGACTCGTCCCTCTCCCATACAATCAACCCCTCGCAACCCCCCTTTCCTCAATTCAGACTTCATTCATGTACATCCGTTAATTGCTTCTGCTGTATTTCTGTTATTCCTTTTTTTTGGTTTCATGATGAATTCAAATTGAAGGATTCGAGCCAGGGCTCTGGGGTCTTTGGAAACAGATTGATTCGGGGTTTGGGATTGTGGAGGATCGATGACCCGAAATCACGAAACGGTTGGGGATGAAAAGTGTGCAAGGGTGAAGGACTTTCTATCGTTAATGGGGGATGAAAAATCTTGGTAGCTGGGGAATATATGTTCTCGAATTTAAACAGGAAGAGCGCGTCGTCCTTTATCGAAATACTCGATCGTATTTCGTTGTAACTTTTTTTTTGGATTGTTATTGTTACTTAAATGCGTTATTATTAGTTATTATTATTGTTAATATAGTTGTTAGTATTATGGCAAACTTACGTTAGGAAGGCTTGCGCCATTTGACCGAAGAGCCCGTGATGAAGGTCGAACGGTGCAGCGGCAACTTCGCACACAGCCCTTAGCAAACAACCCTTGCCATCCCCAAAGCCATAAAGTTCCGCCGCTCGTTCCAACATTTTGTAAATACTCCAACGGCTCTTCCTACGAGCGAAGTAAACTCCGGGCTCCGTAAAATCCGTCGAGTTGGACGGCATGGTATAGAGCATTTTCGCGAATGCGCCAACAATAACGCTCTCGCGATCCAACTGCAACGGCGTGCCCAGACCGAAGATCAACTGTGAAAAAAAGGGTGGAAATGTCGAACCCCGACATTTGTCGTTTGTTTTCATAAAGAAGATTGCACCTTTTCAAATCACACATTTCTTTCTTTTTTAGCCCGAGTCAATAATTACAATCTATGATTTTCAATCAAAATAAATAATCGTGGGAATCGTCGTTTCTATAAAAATCAAAGAAAGAATCCAACGAAAACCGCATTCGTAGATCTAAAAGCTTGAAACTTTTCAGTTTTTTACTACTAAATTTCTATCGAGTAAGTTCGTCGGCAATTCATCAGGAATCGTTTGATCATTTCAAACCACACATGAAATCGTCAATTCATACGTGAATATTTTCATCTTTCACGATTTTTGTTTTAGCGATTGTATTGTTATTTTTTTGAACGAATGTTCGAAATATACGTCGGCGATAGACCCCGGGCGGTGAATCTCGTGTCAGGATGGGGAGATCACTGGACGAGCCCGTGACGTATTTATCATCGGTGTACAAACCGATCGATAGATAAGCGACGCGTATACCTCGTAGTCGTAAATCCTTTGGGGGTGTGTGAGCACCCCCTACGTTACGACTACTTCATACAGTAGTGGGGCATAAAACGACATTGTACTACGTACGGACCAAGACAATATCGTCCAAGCATCAACGACGCGTCGAAAAAATTCATGACAGCTTTAAACCCAAAAAATCGGCGACCCGATAACAAAATTTATTCTTCAATCGATTTAGCAATGATAAGGAATACAATTAAATTACCTACCAGAAGTTGCGAGGGATCCGGAAACGTCAAACTTCGCTTGTCGCGTAAGAGCGAAACTTCGGGATCGACGTAAGGAGGTTTCTCAGAATCCTTATCTCGATCGGTAGTTAACGATGACCTTGAGACATTGTTATTCCCAATAGGGGATGAAATTTCCCCTAAATGGTAATCGCCAAAATTCCTTACGGTGTCGATGCTCGCCGCTGCCGGAGTTAACCCAGGAATGTACAAAATAACTAATATGACCTTCATCAAGGTCACGCTGTAATGCCCTTGACATTGACCTTCAAAGAAAACAAACTTTCGTACTTTTATTTCGTTGAAGAATCTTGGAATATTTACCTTCGTATAATTTTTCCATCGCACTTTTTCGTCAAGGTCACAATGTCACAAAGAATTCATCCCTCTGTCGGCAATGGTTCGTTGGATTTTACTACTGGATCTAAAAACTTGCCAGTCGTCGATCAGGAAAGAAATGACGCGAAAAACTGTATGTGTGGGTGTGTGTGTGCTCTTTTTTTCTTTCTCGGAAAGATACGAGCGTATAACAGAGTGAGAACGATTTCACGATGAGTGCCGAGCGGTGGGAACAGACGAAAGTACACCGAGCCAAAGACAAGGCGGAAGAGAGAAAACCCTGCGTCGAAGTCAAGAGCGGCACCAAACTGAATTATCACGGTCCGTTAGATCGTTTCTCGCACGCCGTCTTAAACAAACGTCCGTGTTAGCGCGTCAACGAGGTGGGAATCTTGCGCTTCTTGCGCTATCCGAGATATACAGGTAAAGCGGGAGCGGCAGCAGCGGCAAGCAACGCTATTGTATACATAGAATATGAGAGTGCTGCAGCACTACCTGATTATAATGTAGATTCTGTCTGCCTTTGCCTCGTTCTACTTGGCGAACGCCTACCGTCGCACGAGAAAAGCCTGGACCGATTTGCCTCGGGTGTTCTGATATAACATGGCTTCTTTGGGCAAAGAAATTAGCGATCTAACCGAGTAAAAGAAATGGCTCGTGAGTAGATCAGCGAAGGAAATCGTTTCTGAGGTCGAATAAAAAGTCACTCGGCTAGCACGAACTCGAATCTACGGTGGAACTTTAATGGTTTACGTAAACTTTCCAAAGTCCATCTGGAATTCGTTGAAGGAGTTATAATAAGTTTGTTGCAATAATTCGAAGTTTGATGGATGATTGTAGATCAATAGAGATTTTGTTGATTTTTATAGATTTTTTGGTTACCTAAAAATCGTTTGATATCAAAATCTGTTATTTTAGATTCGAGAAGATTGAAGTAGATTTCGATAGATTTTTAGTTAGATGTCGTGCAAATAGTTTGGTAGATTTTATAGAATTTTTGGTATATCAGAATAGCAATAATAGTTATTTTTAGAATTGTGATTAAATTTGATGGATTTGATAAACTCGAGTAGACTATGATAGATATTGATTGATTTATTTAAACTTTGTAAAGTTCAGCTGGAGATTATTGAACAAATTATAATAAATTTAATAAATATTGGTAAATCGGTAGATTTTTTGTTGATTTTGATGGTTTTTGATTTACTAAAAAATCGTTTGATATAAAAATCTATTATGTTAGATTCGGAAAGATTGAAGTAGATTTCGATAGATGTTTAGTTGGATGTCGTGCAAGTAGTTTGATAGATTTAATAAAATTTTTGGTATATCAAAATAGCAATAATAAATATTTTTAGAACTTTGATTAAATTTGATGGATTAGATAAATTCGAGTAGACTATGATAGATATTGGTCGATTTACTTAAACTTTGGAAAGTTCAGCTGGAGATCGTTGAACAAATTATAATAAATTTAATAAATATTGGTAAATCGGTAGATTTTTTGTTGATTTTGATGGTTTTTGATTTACTAAAAAATCATTTAATATCAAAATCTATTATGTCAGATTCGGAAAGATTGAAGTGGATTTCGATAGATTTTTAGTTGGATCTCGTGCAAGTAGCTTGGTGGATTTAATAGAATTTTTGGTATATTAGGGTAGCAAAATCAGATTTTTTCTGAATTTTAATACAAAATTTTAGTTACCCTTGAAATAACCTTTGGTGAATTTTAGAAGACTGTTCTGTCAATAACAATGTAGCCTCAGGCCGATCAATAGATTGTGTTACATTTCCATAGATTCGAACAGGTGCAAGATATATAATTTCCACTCATTGTTCCAAACTTCGCAAGAATTTTCGTACATTTTGGTAAATTTTAGCGAAGTTTGCCAAATGGAAGAATGGTGTCTTTGACACGAGAGACTTATCGTACATCAGGAAACTTCTCTCGATTCCAGTAATGCTTTAGAATAGGTACAAAAGAAGCTTACCAAACATTTCCAATGGGAAAAAGGGACATTTGGGCGTTTCCTGCCATACTGCGCAGAAACTTCAATACGAAACGATCTTTGGAAACGATCTATAAAATATAAGAATAGACCGGTTCTGACTTCTTGATATTTCTCGAGCTCCGAGGCTCCTACGTGATTCTCAGCACTTTTCCATCTCCCCGTACTTATGCCCGCTACCACTACCGATGTTCCATTCATACCCGAGGACCATTCTGTCATCGCTGAATGCGACGATTCCTGGACGCTTCCACGATTTCCCCATTTATATCGAATTGCTTATTCGCCAGTCGATAAAACAAACTTACGTATAAGATTCCCCAGCCATATTCGGGAATCCCAAGGAAAGAACGAGTGAGAAAAAAGTGATGTGCAAAAAAAATATCAATGCGAAGAAACGAGGGTTGAGCCCCGATAAAAGATTCCAAGAAGTAAACCTGAAAAGCACCCTTTACTCCCAGATAGGACAATGAAAATGTTCTATTTGCGTTTTGAATGAAACATCCAGAAGCTTGCTCTCTAACAGAATTATGCTTCTATTTTCCTGCTTGCTTCCCGCGCGATAGCAGCAGATTTCGAAACTCACTCTATTCATGAAATTTTACGTTTTCTGCAACAATCTACAAATTGGTGAATGCCAAGGTCAATTTCCTTCACGATAACGCCGTCTGCCATTGCTCAATAAACTCCTCGAGTGTTCGACACAGTTATAAAAACAAAAAAGAAATAAAAATGAATCAACCGATCTTATTTAAATTTGCCTTTGTCATTTTCGAAGTAGTACGAGTCAGTTATTGGTCAGACAAATCGGGTCACGACAAAAATCATTCGAAACTTCGGTGATTCTCCACCTTTAATCGATCTTTGCGTTAGATTTTACAACACGTTGCTCTCTACGTGCTTTGAGCACCCGAAGAAAACAAGATATACGACAAGGACATCGGTCCTTGACAAGGGAAGAGTCTCGAAGTGGTCAATGACGCAGGGCGTGTAGCGAAAGGAACGAGAGCAGCTGTACCGACACTAAAACATCAACCGGCTATCCGGAACACTTGTGTGTCGTGAAGTCACTTAGATCGCTGCCACGAATGTGATTTGCGAGCAGGACCACGCTGAATTGAATTACAACCTCCGGTCGTCGAACGACCTAATAAAACGCTCAACCTCGTCGCGAATCCGGATCGCGACGAGAGTACCGACAAACCCCTCTTGCAGACATCCGCGCTCTCTTATTTCCACAAATATACATAAAATGCATCTATGTAGATCCAGATACGACATAAAAGTAAACGGAACAAGATCTCACGAGAGACACGGAGTCGCTTCGAAGATTTCACGAGTGAAAACAAAACTCTTCAATAATAGCAATTTTTACTTGTTCATGACGAAATCGTCTTCAATTTTTATCAAGAATATTCTCCATCGATACTCGAAAATTTCTTTGCGATATCTCGTGAACGAGTCCGAGAAGGAAAGATCTCGAAGTAGAAAAAGCAAATGTCGAGGTCGATTTGTGGCAATATTGGAAATACGAAAATGAAACGTGCGACGAAGTAATCCAGATGTTATTGGCACTTTTCTCGCCCTCGATAACAGGTGCAGGAGAGATATATCCACGCGTTGGAAAATATCACGAACCGTTCGAATTTATTAAAAACGCTTGTGTAGGCAAAAGAACGAAGGGAGCGTCATACGAGAAGGTAGCGAGATACTTTTTGTTTCAACGAGTAGGTACAGCACGCCAGGTTTTAACCGGTCCAGTTGGACACGATCCGGTAGAAACAGCAGTCTGCTTCTACGTTAATTAATTCGATCACAGCTGGGGGCTCGAGTACCATCCAATCGTCAAAACGAACCACGGAATGACAAATATTCGACGACCTATCCGTATAACGATTTTAAGCGTCGCCGTTTATTTTTTTTTTTTCGTTTTTTTTTTGGTTTCGTTTTTATTTTTTTATCGAATTTAAGATTGTCATCGCTCGTCTCTCGTACATGAGATAATACATTTAACGTGAAAAATCGCGATATCCAATTGCCTCGTTGATTACATTAATTTCCGTGAAATATTCCAGAATATTACGATCGCACTCGGGAAATATACTTTCGCACTTGCCAGGATTATTTCTGCCCGCAAATTCGGCCGAATAATATTGCTGATCGTCGGGAGATTCGAAGCCCTCTCGAGTCGTTGATGGCCTGATGAGAAAGAAAATAAGTTTTTTGGTAATTAAATTGGTAATTAGTAATAATTTAGTATTTTTATAATATATATATATATAT
>JAPYZT010003217.1:0-13080 GCA_030522965.1 Tryphoninae sp. A BG-2022a
AAAAAAAAAAAAAAAAAAAAAAAAAAAAAAAAAAAAAAAAAAAAAAAAAAAAAAAAAAAAAAAAAAAAAAAAAAAAAAAAAAAAAAAAAAAACTTGAAACAAAACAACGAGAGAAGAAACGAGACGAAGAATCCTTCAGTACACTTATGCTCATCGAGGCGGTAGCCGAGAGCCCGAGGGCTCCGGAGTTCTTCTCTTCCCCTCACCCCCCCCCCCTCCCCCTCCCCTCTCCCATCCTCCTTCACCATCTCTTCGCTCTCGAGAGGTTCTTTGCCCCAAAAATCTCTCCCTCTCTTTCTCTCTCTCGTGCGCGCGCAATTATTTCCTCGCTCGGAAGCCCCGCGAGAGTGCGCTGCATGTACGCATGCGCATAGGATCGTAAACACAGCGGAGTAAGAGAGACGAGAATGGCGAAGGGAAGGAAGAGGAAAAAGGGCGTACGACGCATATGCATAAATCAAAATCCCTGCACCACCTGGATATATTCAACCTCGAGAAATCGATAGAGAGAACACACATATCCAACACAAAATCTTAATATTTCCTCCATCTCTTCGATTATAATGAAAACGCGACAAATCGCGTCGTTAAACGCGATGAATGAAAAAGTCGGAAAAAAAAATGATTGGAAATCAGGAGGTAACGCTTCGACGACACGATCGCAATTCAGGTAAACGCTAGGAATGAAATTCTAGGAAAGAACGACCCCCCCCCCCCCCCTCGCGCTTTATCCTTCCGACAAGCTTCCCGCTTTCATGAACGATATGCTTCAACGATGTTTCTCCCGGATAATACGTAGGCACGCTGAACGCGCGCATGCATATACGTACACATTATAGGTATCTACCGTTCCTCGCATTATCTGCCGCGAACCTCGCCAGTCGTTCGCGACTGTGCATTATATGTATGGAAGATAAAAAAAAGAGCTAAAGAATCGAGAAAAAAAAAAGAAAACGAGAGGAAAAGAGAGAGAGAGAGAGAATACCAGCACTTATGTGCCGGTAGCCGAGGCCCGGGGCTTCAAGAAGGTATTTATGCGCTCGGGATTCTCCCTTTCCTCGGGCTGCTTCTTCTTTGCTTTTCTTTGGCAGAAAGGAGCAAGAGCAAGAGAGAGAGAGAGAGAGAGAGAGAGAGAAAGGTGTGCGCTCGCTTCGTGAGCCGAGTTAACGCTCTCGTACACACGCATAATACACACACACATATATATATATATATATATATCACGGTTGTACTTTCAAACCCGAAAAATACATCATGCAAAACCCTCTGTCTCGTCGCTCTCTCGCTGGCGCTCACACCGTTAAATACGAAGTTGAAAATAAGCGCAAAAGTTATTCCACCGGTAGACACATTCGTTTCTTCTCTTTCTCCCGCTCTGTTCGCTCGAGGTCTTCGCTCATGCACGCTGGTCGTCGGTGCATGAATGACATTAACCCCTGAATACGAGAAAGAGAGAGAGGGAGGAGACTCTCTCTCATGCGAGTGGAGCGAGTGCGCATGACAGTGGGAGAGAGAGTCGGGAGGAAGGGCGCATGCGCGGGAGGTCGTTGGTAAGGGAGGAAGAGGAGACGTAACGATCAGGACGGGTCATCTCGATGAGAGCGGAAGTCCTTCGGGAGAAAAGTCGTGAGGTTGGAGAGGAGACGTAGAGAGAAAGAGAGAAGTCAGTTGTCCAGTCCTAGGACGATAGCCCTTACATACGTTACCATCCACAAGGACACATTCACGATGCCCTCGCGTCTTCCAACCAATGTACCGTACAGCCACGGGAGAAGATACGTTTGTATCGCGCAACGAGAAATGGCTAGGCATCAAAACTTTCGTCTCGTCGGGACTCTTAATGGACAGAAGGAGAAGGAGGAGAGAGAGAAGGAAAGAGTAACGGATAATCGTGGAAAGGACAAAAATGAACAAAAAAAGAAACCCCCACACACACACACAAAGATGGAAACTATGACGCTGAATACGATGTATGTGTTTTCCGTGGTTTGCCTACAAGAAGGATAAAGCTGTAGGGAAAGGACAGTAGGGAGGAGGAGAGGAGATTGGAGCTTTGAAGAATAAATGAACGAGTCGCGAGGCAGATAAGAGGGAGAGAGAAAAGATCGGGTAAACGGAGCTTTGCGCTGGCGCAACAACCTCCCCTCTCTCTCCTTCTCTTTATATATCTATGTGGCCGCGGTTGCAGCGCGGAGGTTTTACATTCCGCGAGGATTTATCGTAGGAAAGAACTTGTTCGCCGGTGTAGAAGCAGCGTCATGAAGGGGACCGTGATCTGACTACATCTCTTATGCGCGCCATATATCAGCTCGTGTACCGCTCGTTCTCTCTTTCGCGAGAAGAGAGTAAGAGCGAGGGAGAGAGAGGGAGAGGACTCTCTTCTCTCAAGCCATGGAGTTGAGCAAGGCGTTCAGCCCTCGACTCAAACGCCAGCTATAGGTTCACGATGCCGGTACGAAGCTGAAGCGCGCATCACCAGTCCAACTTACTTCGTATAGGTTCTTCTCTCTATGCCTACGTCTCTTCACACGTTCATACCGCGCATACGCGGTTCAAACGCCAGTGAGTTCTGGCGAAGAAACCACAGAACCAGGAGCCAACAGGCAATGGCAACGGGGCAAAGAAGTTTCGTCTCTTTTATCGTCTTTCTAGCCAACTCTCGTTTCCTTCTCGCCACGATCGCATGGAGATCGCGGGATTTTCTTGGAAATTATTCTCTGTATCTGGGTTTTTACGAAAGTCGAACGTATGTGAGAGAGACGAGGAAGTTACTGGGGGGCTTATAGGGTTGACCTCGATGGCTGACAACCCTTTTATATCGTTCTGCTCTCGAGCTCTCTAGGACAGTTTTTCATATCTTGGTTATTTATAGTTAGTTCTCTCTTTCTCTCTGTTTCATTCTCTTCTTGCAGGGAAAGAATTTTTATATAATTTTTATCTTGAAATGATAGTAACTGAGTGATAAATTGCAATTCTTCAGGTTTTTAGGAAATAAATTGTACATTTTAATAGAAATGAGTAAAAATGTATTGTTACGTGATAGAAATTTAAAATATTTTTAAGAATTTTTACTGAAATTAGGAGAAAATTTTCGCGAAACGTAAATATTACTACAATAAGTTGAAAAAAGGGCTGATGCGAATGAAAGTGTACGGTGCACATTGAGAAATTTGCGTGTTTGTCTTGAAAATTTAAAAAGAGGAAGCCAACATTTTCCATGCGTTCACTAGAATTTTTACGTTCTTGACAGTAAAATCAGTCAGGACTAGGTCGCCTAGCCGTAATCCGTGAGCTCTGTGTAGCGCATGTAAAAATTATACTACATGCTAAAATTTGTACATGCCTGAAAGTAAAATATTTGAAACATTTATCACCGGGTTCAAGTTTTATTATAGTTTTTACCGAAATTTCACCGTAAAAATTAATAAGAAATTCTCTCCGTGTGATAAACCTCCGATAAACCGAAAAAGTTCACGCAGATGCGTTATGAAAGGTTTATCCACGCATAGTCGAGGAATTTATGCGAATAATGTTGAGGTAAGCGCTTGCGTCAATCGTTGCCATAATTTATTCCCACGAAGAAATTTAACGGATGCATTATCCGGAAATTATACTCTCGCTCTGTCCTCTAGATGGAGCAACTCGTGCCTCGCACCTTACTTCTCCCCGAGAAGTTTCCTCGCTTTATAACTTAGCTCTCATGAGCTGCAGCTTTTATACACATACACCTCCCCCCCCCCGCCCCCCCCCACACACACACCTGCCTGTGTCCGTTTGTGTATTACCGCAGGATGATACAGAAGCAAGCAAGGTCCACAGTAGCCCTGTCGAATGTTCGCCGAGACAGAGAGCGAAACGATGAGAAAGAAAGACAGAGAGAGAAAGAAAGAGGAGGTCTTCGTCGTAAAATCGAGCTTAATTACCAATTAGACGTCGCACGGTGGCACGCTTTCGGCTTGGCAAATCGATTAGTGCGGGCATAGGACATACCGTGCTTACCCCTGCAATCGTATATATGTATATACACTCGAACCACATATCTATATACAGCTTCGTTCTTTTTTCTTCCATTTTGTCTTCTCGCTCTTTTTCTCTTTCGGTTGATCCCCGCTGGCAGACAAACGTCGGTTAGTTTGCCTATGCGGGATATTCTGCAGCTTCTTCGAGTCTATTCGTTTATGCAAATAGAGTTGAACTTTGCGAGGTCTACACAGTGTGGGTTCCATGCCGGGAGAGTTCCCAGAAGACATTAAGTACGCCACGAAAGAATCATCTCGTTCATGAACAATCTTTATCGGCACGGTTGTCGATTCGATGTTATTCTAGAGATGGAAAGAAATGTTTTTAGGAACGGCAGGAAATTCGATGTCCTTGCCAAAATCGTTTTCCTTTGGTAACTAAGGTTTTTGGAACAAAATGGCGCGATGCGTGTTAGTCGCGAATGCTCGCAGGAGAGAGAAGCTATAAAGAATTCTAAGCGTCCGAATAAACGACCGGATCGACTCTCTTTCTCTCTGTGTACATTGGCGAACCGTAAAAAGGAGTGGGAGACCGAGAGAAACGAGAAAAATCTTTCTCACTCCGGAGACGTGGACCATGTTCCCCATCGTAACACGGAATTTTAGCGAGGTTCTTCTTTTTCTCTTACCCCCCACTCTTTCCTTCCTTCTCCGGTATTAATTTATGCGACGCAACAATGTAGTTAAGGTACGGTTGGATCGCGAAGGTCGAGAGATCAGGCGCGAAAAGAATCCACCTGGAGAGCAGAAGACGATGGCGAGCACGAGGAATCCTAATGGCTCGGCCAGGATCAATTATTTCAACCCTCGATCATTCTTCCTGCCTAAAAATGTCCTTTGCGAAAGATGAAGAATTTTTCTAGAGTGTCTATTCATAAATTATATTATCCCTAGAAAGCGTATCGACACGGAGGTAAGAGAGAAGGAGAATGAGGAGAGAGTCTTGAAAAAGCAAATGGATAAAAAAGAGCGGGAGAGGAGGAGGGGATTTGAACGCGTGGTGTACGCGCGAATGCGTACCCGGAACCCGACTCAATTTGTCAACGGAAACCCCTTGGTTTTGTTCGACGGACCGGATTCCGTTTCGATGTACCTACTCGCTTGGAAGAAGCGGAGCAGTCCGTGAGGCCTGAGAGAAGAGTGAAAGAAAGAGAAATGGAGAGAAAGAAAAGATAGAGAGAGAGAGAGAGGAGGAGGAGGGAAAGAGGTCCAGCCTCATGAGGCGAGAGCGCAGAGCTCACTCGCGACACCGACAAAACCAAGAGCGTGCTTGCCCGATTATCGAGCTCTCGCGCTCACAGCGGCAGTTGTCCCACTCCTCAGCAGGAGCGGCACGCATATGGCATATATATATACATACATATATACATACATATATTATGTTGACCATCTCACTCTGATTCTCTCCAGGATCCGACTGCCAGCTACCGTCAGCCATCAGCGGCAACACCGGGAGGTCATGTATCCGAAGATATGCGCTCGCCTCGGACTCCAAAAACTTTTTCCTACCTACCGGTCGCGCGCGCGCCTCCTTCCGATCCGTGCCTCCTCTTTGTTTTCGTTCTGTTGCTCCTTAATGCGGCTTATCGACGCGTACGGAGGAAAGTCCAACGGAGATCAAAGGATCAAAGGTCGGAAAAAGGTGATTGGACCTTCGAACCAAGAACTTCCGAGGTCACCCTCGCTTTATAAATGAGTAGTAGCCCGAACAAAGAAAGAGCAACCTCGGAGTGCAACTGCGGGAGAGCGAGGCTGAAACTGCAGATTTTGGGTAGCCGAGGACGCGAAAGGGGATAAAGAAGCGGGATGTAATAAAAAGACGATGATGCGACGAGGTGTGAGTCGTACCGAGCTGGCGACGCCAATTGAATTCACGCCACTGGGATGACTGGATGAGATCCGTACGAAGCCAATCCCCGTTGAATTCCTCCTAATTATGCACGCTTTACCATCACGACTATACTACAGCGAAGAAGGGTAAAGGGTGAGCGAAAGAGAGAGGGAGAGAGAAGGAGAGAGAGAAGGGGAAGAAGAGAACGAATCCGATACAGATTCTTCCAATCATCGCGCCTCTACCCGTGCACACTTGCGAAGGTTATTTCCATCCTCTTTCCACCGAATCCTCCTCAGTATTCTCATCCTGAATCTCCCTCTCTACTTTCCTCTCTTTCTCTCTCTCTTCTCTCCCTCACTCCCTCTCATCTTCTTTCTCGCTCTAGCAGCAGTCATACTTTCGCGCCGCGCGTTTTACTTACAAATTCAATAAGCATACATCATATTTAATGCACGCCCTGAGCCGGGAATGTTTCGACCGAGATGACAGGACTACCTGGTCTCGTCCTCGCTCGCTTCCTTTCTCCATATACTCCACGCCTCGACCTTCTCTTCATTCTGTCTCACTCTCTCTCCCTCCCACTCCCCTCATCCATGCGCTTCTATTCTTACCGAAGTCGCCATTCCGCTCCTGGGCCTGCAGGACGAGACCCGAATTCGCAACACTCTCATTTCCACCTCTCAATTTTAGCCCCGTCAGATTTTCCTGTTTCATCCCCCCCCCCCTCCTCTATCTATCTCTCGCTTACTGTCGTCATGCCCAAGAACGCGGTACGCGTGACCAGGCAACATTCATTGAATTCGAAATGATCTCTGACGAAATGGCGGAGCACGTGTCAATCTTGTTATCGAGCGTGGAATTGTTGTCGTTGGTCCCGCGCCGTTAGAGCGCGTGCGTGGTGCCCAGGCCCCGGCGCATGCGCGTCGTTCCTCGGACCGCAAGGTTGGAAGGAGGGGATGGGCGCGCGGGACACAGCGAGGATATAAATTCTACAGTCGTTTCGGTACCACCGCGGGGCGCCGGAAAATCAATTTGACGTATACACACCGAATGTGAGACGAACGACGAGAGAAGGCGCAAACAAGGCGGCAAATGGAGGTCCTTCACATCTTGAGGCATAACTGTATCCCTTTCTTGGTCTTTCCCTCTCTCCCACACACACTCTTTTTCTCACTGGCGGAATTGAAAGAGAGAGAGAGAGCGAAAGAGAAGAGGGACCCTTCTACACGAGGATTGAATGGCCCATTAATAGACCCCACATGTTGTCCCATCGTTTACGAACGACAGCATAAGATGACAACCCAACCGACACATCTGTCCAGCCCTTCAAAAATCCTTGCGATTCGTCGATCGGACAAAGAAATTGGCATCGATGTAACGGATGAATTATGATCCACGTGGACAAATCTAGCAATGTTTCGCGTCCATGGAACGAGGCTCTCGTTGTTTGATGCCGAGGAATGCGGAAGATGTGCCGTAAGGCCGCCGGAGGGAAGGGAGGAGGAGGTAGTTTAGATTACCAATGTGGGTCACACGGTTCATCCGTTCACCTGTGCGTATGGATGGGAATTCGATTCTTTTTTTTATTCTTCATCGACCAACGATTTAAGAACTCGGATCGGATATTAGACGATGATGGCTCTCGACACGTCCGTAGAGCTGTTATATACATGAGTTAGCTATGGCCTAGAGGAATCAATGTGTCCAACTCAAGAGACTCTCGATAGTGAACTCCGATAGCGGTTCACTTTTCGATAATGATGGCGTTTGCCTCTTTCTTTAATGCCTCGTGTATA
Organism: Tryphoninae sp. A BG-2022a; assembly: GCA_030522965.1. NCBI lineage: Eukaryota > Metazoa > Arthropoda > Insecta > Hymenoptera > Ichneumonidae > Tryphoninae sp. A BG-2022a. The sequence goes on from JAPYZT010003217.1 coordinate 7,650, forward strand.
TCAAACTAATTAATTTAAACGCGTCTCGCTCCTTGCCACGTTTCCCTTTGATCCACCTTCATTTCTTCCCTCCCCGTATACATGAATTATGTATCCAAAGATGTCGATCGTTAATATTTCCTCTCGTTAGAACAGCGCACGTTCATCAAAATAACGTAATCCTTACATACTTTCATCCAAAAATTCATCGCTACTCCAAAAATGTTGTATCAGCTTGATTCTTCATTTATCGATACAAATCGGATAAAACGGGACAAAAACAAAAGTATTAATCCGGGAGAGTCGAGGCTTTTTTCATCCGCTTTGTTTCTGAACTTTGAATTGTTGTTGTCTTATTTACGTTTTTCTCTTTATTTTTCTTCTCTCTCTCTCTCTCTCTCCCTCTCGCGCATTCAAAGATTCCGGTTAGTCGCGAAATCGACGAACGTCAGGAGTTAAGTGGGTCCGTAAATAACATCATACGGTGCGGCAAGCGCGAGCCGTGGCCCGCGCGCGAGTGTTAATATTATTTATATCGATAATTAAAGGCGACCAAGGGCGCGAACGAGACGCGATCGTAGTACGGGGGCACGCGCTTTCCCGGTCGTTCGAGAGCCTCCGGCGACCATAAAATATTCTTACTGACTTTTTGATTGAGATTCGGTGAGTTCGGACCAGGGCCATTTCAAGATCTCCCCCCTCCCCCGTCCCTGCTCCTCCAATCCCCCGCCCCTACTCTCTCTTTCCCTCGCTCTCCTCCCTCACTCTTCCTCTTTCTCCTCCAACGTTCGTGTGTGCTTCTTCTCCCGAATCAACGCACTCTCCCTCTCTCTTTTCTTCGTTTCTCTTCATCATCTTCACTTCATCGTCCCATATGGTATACACACGCACCCTAACCCTCTTTTTCTTCTCCCCCAACGCAAGCCCATAAGATTCGAGCAACAAAAAAAGCCAATTATCCAGTCATACTTTCGAGATCGTTGGTCAAAAGTCTTCCAAGTTAATGCTAGATTTATCGTTTTGATCGATCTATCATCGGGGAATAATAAAAATGATGAGGAAGAGAAGGAGGCAAGGAGAAGAAAGAACGATGTAGGGGAAAAAAATAAAGCTGAGAGATATTTCGTCACACTTAACCAGACGCGAAGGCTAAGAACAATGAGATACCAATAATACCAGAAGTATTACGATATAGCGTTGCGAATTTCTGCGTTTCTTTATTTTTGTCTGGCTTTCTCACCGTGTCAACGAACTCGTAGTTCGCGTAGTATTTAGCAAATATATATAATTTCAATCGTGCGGTACTTGGCAATTTTCGTGCTTGAATGTTTCAACCGAGCGTGTAAGGCAGACTCGTGTGTGTGTGTGTGTATGTATAAAAGATAAAAATATAACCGCAGTTTCGCAAGCCGATGTACAGTCGCGCGGGCACACGTGTTATACGTGTTATTCTCTTACATTGATTCTCGAGGGTTGGTAAGCGGCGGATATATAACCTCTCGAGGGTAGAGAGATGAGAAGACTAGCGACCATGATGAAAGTATGTAAGATTCCGCGAAGAATCCACGACGGAGCCGCCAAAACGAAGACGGTAGACCGCGAGTGAAGAGTAGTAAGTTCTCTTTCTCAGTCTTGCGAGAGAAGAGGTTCGTAAGAGCGAGGCTGCTTTCAATAAAGGTAAAAAAAACACGAATCCCTTCTCCTAGGTCCCTGCGAAACCACAAGTCACGTTGGTTCATTACCGCACGCCCCACGCGAGAGTGAGACGAGAGTACGTGAACTAGCCTAAGTTCACTTCTTATATACCGGGTGTCTTGCTGCGCCTTCCCCCACTCCGCGGGCTACCCCCACTACTACACCTGCTGCGCATGACGCACTGCGCATAGAACAAGCGCGAAGTTTTCTCGAATTTTCACGAAGGATTTACGTTCTTCCCATGTCTGAACAAAAAATGCAGACGGATTTCTATCCTAGAAACAAATTTGTAGCTAGGAATATCGCGAAATATAGTTTTGTATCAAAGTACGGCCGCCCTGCCGCAAAGTTTCGAAAAACACAACAACCGTTTGCTTCTTATATACCGGGTGTCCTTCTGCGCCTTCCCCCACTCCGCGGGCGCTCGCTCACGCTCTACCCCCACTAGCACACCTGCTGCGCCTGACTCACTGCGCATAGATCAACCGCGAAACTTTTCTCGAATTTTCACGAAAGATTTACGTTCTCCCAACGTCTGAACAAAAAATGCAGATGGATTTCTATCCTAGAACCATGTTTCCGCTCGGAATATCGCAAAATACAATTTTGTATCAAAGTACAACCGCCCTGCCGCAAAGTTTCGTAAGACACGCCGACAATATCTCAAGACTCGTGTGGATCGATGCGGAACAAAAAAAAATAACTTTTGTTCCTCCAAGCCTTTCGTGTTTTTAAGAGCGATGCCGTCCCTTCCTTGTTATTGCGTTCCAATAAACGCGCCGGAAGAAGCCTCCACGTGGGTATCGAACCACGTGGTTCGATCGTTGATCGAAAGATCCCAGAATCCACTCGTTCTTAGAAGTTAATTTATTAATAGTCGATGGTAGGGGTCAAGAGGGGACGTATACCACGGTTAATACCATGATGTTTCCATCGAGGCAAATTCATATATACCGACCTCTAACGCCGATCATCGTTTCATGTTACTCGGTCCATAAGAAACATATATACACAATACATAGAGCAACCTATGGAAGATGTTCAATCAAAGCACCGGGTGAGCTAGGAAATTCTTCGGAGCGTTGAGCTCGTCCTTCCCCCTCCACATCCACCTCCCCACCACCAACGAACTCCCAGCACACTATCGTGCGCGCGCATTCGTTCGACGGGTTAAAGCCTAGATGGGAACCGTTTAAAGATTCTCGAGGCGGATTGGTGGATGTTGCGATGTTATATTACACAGTGTACCGCGGTTATATCCTCATCCTATCTGCCTCTGTACCAACTTTAAAGAACCGCGCTGCGTTCATCCTATGTACCAATGAGTTAGAATCTGTGGCTCTTCTATGCCAGAGACGATATTCTCTCCCTCATTTCTCCCTTTCTCTCTTTCTCTCTCCCTCACACATGGCATCAACATCGAGGAACAGGCCTGACCGAACGCTTAATTGGAATTTAGTGATTGCCAGTAGCATCAACGGAAGACTAGAGACTATCACGAGAGGAGTTTGGTACAGGATGACCATCTCCTTCTCTCTCAACTACTCAACGCGCAAATTGCAATAATCCCCCACGTTATAGCGTACACACAGTTCGTCCTTCTCTCGCCTCTCGTGACGGATTAAACATCAACTTAGATACGAGGAGCCAACGTCAATAACGAAAAATACATGGATGCTCGTGCATAAAAGTACGGGAGCAAGTTTTACACACCTTGCACACATCCTCTTGTCACGGATGTTACGAAACCTTTCGAGAAATATTAGTTTTCTTATAAAAAATCTAAAAAAAAAAAAAAACAGATTGAAGCAAGGAAAGGGACGTTTTATTAATATTTCTAATCCAATCCGTTACAGAGGCGTTAAACTTCCGCGATATCGCACTGTACACCTCGAGGGTAAATAAATTCTCATGAAAAGTACGCTTTTCTTATTTTTCTGTTTCGTACGTCGTAATTTCCATCCATTTTTCTTCGTACTAACCTCGTCCTCTTTTATGACTTCCGGATGAATTCCAATCCAGCAAAATCAACGTTCTTGAGAAGATGCTACATTGGTATGCGAAGAAGTTTAAAAAAGAAGAAGAAGAAGAAGAAGAAGAAAATAAAAATGACGATCGAATAGAAAAGAACGGAACGAGTCGAGTTCAATGAAAAAGACTCGCGCGATCTTACGGACATACGTGTGTCAAAAAAAGCGACATACGTGTGCATGTGTTAAGTTTGACTATATAGGTAACAGGGTAGAGCGAAGAGGCGAAGTGGACTCGGATGGAAAAAGGTACGCGAGGAAATTTCTCTCTGCTCCCGGGACCACGTGCGAAATTGCATTCTAGCTTCTAAACTACCCGCCTTCCTCCTCTCCCCATACGTCTTTCAACCCCCCTCCCCTCCCCTCCCCTTCTCACTCATTTTGCCTCACGGCGAAGGTAAACTTCGTCTCGTGTCGAGGAATCGAACGACTTGCTCGCCATGGCGCATGCGCCGGTCTTCGTAGTCTCGTCGTCGTTGCTATAAGTGCAGTAGCGAGAGATATACGTGTATATGAAAACCGGAGGAGTGAAGTCGGCAGAAGGGAAGGACGGAGAAGGGAGGAGGGGGGGGGGGATAAAACGAAAAAGGAAAACTCGTCGCAGTCGCGACGGAGCGTTGGGGGAATAGCAAGAGGGAGTGAGCAAGAGCGAAGGAGAAGGCGAACGAAAAATTAGAGCTGACATGTTAACGGCCAACAAGAAGTCGACTTTATTGGCCGTAAACGCGGCAATCTCTTATCCTAGTCTGGTCTGGCTGTGGCTATTTCGCTTAGAGTCTTGAGCTCCTTCGGCTATACGTCCTATATATGTGTATAGTATTAGCGGTAAAGGGTTCCATCTTTCTGCTCGCCGCACGTACACTATGTCTCTCTCTCTCTCTCTCTCTTTCTCACTCGCTTGGTGTGCGAGAAACCCTTATACGAACGCGAAGGAAAGATCTTATACGAGAGAGAGAGTGGGAAAGAGATAGACAGACAGGCAGACAGACAGACAGAGGGGGGGGGGGGGGATACGTAGGGGGTGGGGGGTGAAGGTAAAGAACGTAGCAGACTCGTATATTAGTTGAATAGGATTATACAGAAGTACCCCCTAGCAATCTATACTTGATATATACAAATCGTATAATAAATAATGAAAAGAAAATATTTAAAAAATGAAATATAGTAATGAGGTAAAATAAAAGGATTGAAAAAGAAATTGCGTTACTTTTTAAAAAAATATTTTTATCGTTTTCCTTTCGTCTATTTTGTAAGTATAAAACATATTATGCACAACTCGCGGAGGAATAAAAAATAATGAGACTAAGGCGTGAGAAGTTCGGCCGGAAGCAGAAACAAAGGAAGAACGAAAAATTAAAAAAAAACAAAAATAAGTAAATAAATAAATAGCGATGAAATGGTGGAGTCTCGAGGAGAATGCCTCGTATATTGGATTGACGTAAGGTGTTTGTGTGCATGTGTGTTTATGTGTGTGTGTGTGTGCCAGCCTGCAAAACTACTTTCGCTTCTTAACTCGCGACAAGTATGTATATATACGCAGCTATATGTCTCTCAACCTCTCGTTTGGAATATTCACGTTTCATGCACACCACGTATCCATATCGATCTCTCTCTCTCTCTCTTTCTCTCTCTCTCTCTCTCTCTCTCTCTCTCTCTCTCTCTCTCTCTCTCTCTCTCTCTCTCTCTCTCTCTCTATAGATATATATAGAAAGAGGGAGAGAGAGAAA
>JAPYZT010003218.1:0-17284 GCA_030522965.1 Tryphoninae sp. A BG-2022a
TTATTTATTTATTTATTTATTTATTTATTTATTTATTTATTTATTTATTTATTTATTTATTTATTTATTTATTTATTTATTTATTTATTTATTTATGTAATTCATCGACTGCAAACATGTTATTTTTATATATTTTTTTTTCATATTTGTTGTCTCTAAAAGTTGTTTAATGAATTCAAAAAGACGATGGCAATGAATAAAACGTTTTCCAGGCCATAAATTGGTTCATTTACCAGGATTTTCATCTAATTCGACCCTTGTTCAACCGAACCTGTTTACATATCCGTTTTCAACCAATTTTCGCACCATGTAGTGTCAAACTATAGGCGCGGTTTCCTGACAACAGTAGCAGAAAGCAGTAGTTTTGTCGACGGCAGGTTCGCTATCGTCGATCCTTTGTTTGTCGGATGTTCTCCGGCACCTTTGGACAGTCTAAAGCCTGTAGGAAGGTTCCCTTAGGGTATTCGAGAGGGGTTCTCGTAACAGGGAATACTCGAAGGACCATTTGGCACCGGCTACCGTAGAACAGACCGAGGAAGATCCTGCTGGCAGAGAATAAGATCCTGGTCGCATCCTGGCAAATAATTCTTCTACACAGGTGGCACACTGGTGGCATCCTCCGCTCCTGTAAGACAGGATCTTCTTCGCCTAATCTCACCGGCTGGAGAATCCTGGGATTAGGCTCATTAACTCGCGCAGGAGGACACCTCTCTTATTCTGCATGAACGTTCCCACGAGGCTCTTCAGCCATTTTTTATTTATTTTCATTCTTTTTCTCCGTTCTCTTCCTCTCCCAGTAAAACTCGTTGCTGCTGGTCCAGTCGGAGGACACGTTGAAACGGACGTTTTCGAAAGAAACGTTCAGAAAATCGATCAAAAAATATTATCTATGTCAAAAATCTTCTCGTATTTTCTGGACATTTTTATAGTTTAATTCGTCACAAAATTTTGTGTACAATAAATCTTGACTCGAGTTTATATTCTTTCATGAAAATTACAAGATATATGTGTCTTGGATTAAACGAACTGGTTAAACCAAGATGATCGAAGATTAATAACGATGATATATCTGATCTGTAAACTTCTTATAGACGAGACAAGGGATAATGAAAAGATTTACTCTCACCGTCTCCTTCTTTAATTTTCCAATACCAACAGAAATGGACAAAGTACACGTGGTACAGAAATTTAAGAGCCCAACAAGATCACGGTTAACACAGTACAAAGCGATTAATAGTTATTGACAGGCAAATTGGGCGTAGCTTGGCATCTCAGACGGAGTATTTTTTCAGTATTGGGCTTAAAAAAAATAAGCAAAATCCAGTGAGCCAGTGCTCCACGACCATAATGCTACAGAAGCTCGAGAATAAAAAGAATGGAGCAAGTGCAAAGAAAATTTCGCCCTTCGTTCTCAAAATCCTCTGCGGCCTGTATAGTAGGTATGTACTCGATCGCGGTAAACCGTATTAGTCCGGAGGAGCTGGTTCAGGTCCAAAAATCAACAAGACTCAACGTTGCGCCAGTCCATGCACAATTATTTGTATTTCACTGGCGACGATATTCCTTCCATATATATGTAGATAGTATAACGAGATTTTCTTGAATAAGGAGAAAAATTCGAGCGGAAAGCCTATTAAGCTTGGCCCACAGCCATGAGAGAAAATCGAGAGGATAATAAGACGAAGGAAAGCCCTGGAACTGGAGGGATATTCGCGGAGTATTTCAACGTTGCTCTTATATTCTCGCTATATACACACATACATGGATACATCAATATACGTATATAAGATCTTGAGGACTATCGGCTACGTTCTTCAGCCCTCTGTTCCTCGACTGTCGCAGATACATATCGAAGATTTTACCAAGCCGTGTGGCGAGGCATAGGCCAAATCGCGAAATCCTTCAACAATGAGGGACCGTGGTGAAATTTGAAAAACCACTGGTCTCTCCCCCTCCTCGTCCCTCATATCCACCTGTCCAAGACATAAATCATTGTAGAGGAGTTCGTCGATGCCCGCTGGCAGGCAGGCTAAGTCACCTTTCTTTCAGGTAACGTTTCGCAGGTGTCTGCATCCAAGTTTTATAGTACATGCGCGATCTTGTAGCTTCGCAAGGTCGATCGTGACACGCATTTTGCATTCGTACGATTCGCGTATACCTTGCTTTTTTTTAAATTCTTTCACTGTCATGCATTTTCAGACGGAGACAACGCATGCATCTTTATTTGTATCGTGCGAATAGAATTTGATAAGGAGGATGGAGAAACGCGGTGAATATTTTCAATAAAGATCTTTATGCATGTGATCACATGTGTTTAGAAACATTATAGAGTTATCGAAACAAATTTGAAAAATTATATCGTTTTCACAAATTACTCATTTTTATTTTTTTTTTATCTAGCCTCGCACAGATTTGTTGTTTGAGAAACTACTTAGTTGCAAAATATTACAGATTTTAAATTAACTCGCAGTCATCTCACTTCGCATCGTACGTTTATCTCAGGATGTTTTTGTCGGATGAGAAGGATACCCATCGTCGATATTACGATTAATTTGGTCATAAATTTTCGGTCGTTCTCGTTCCTAGAAGTGCACGAGGGTAATTTATATCGGGGTTCACGGCTTCTAAGTTTCTTCTGCGCGTCTATATATGTATATAGTTATGACTCTCGTTGGGTCCGTAACACCTGGCAGTTCTCGGTTGTCCCCCCTCCCCTACTCTACGGACTCCCCGACGCAGTTTCATGTACCTGAAGAGGACCTGGTTCGGTCGAACCAGACAGCGTCGCGCCGAGCTCCACGTTTCAAAATTCGTTCCTACGTCTTCTCTTTTTTTTCTCTCATGCTCCATTCGACCTACGGCGATATCGTCTCGAGTCCCGCTACTCGCCACGTGTACACCAATAAAGAAAAAAAAAGTCGATCGATTTTTCGTTCTTCCGTGATTCACTCGAAATTCAAAATTTCGTTCCCTCTTCTTACCCGGACGAAAACCAATAAGGGATAAAACTCGATCGGATTTCGGGCGAATGGCTTGAGTAAATATTTCGATAATGTCTTTAGTTGATGATCGGTAGAGTACAAATAAAATAATTCGTCTCACTCCTCTCGGTCAACCTCAAAATGACAGCAAGAATATCGAAGGACAAATAAGAAAAATAATGAGACGGGGGAGAGGAAGAATTACAGGGTAAACAATATAAGTACCTATGTTCCCTTGGGTATAATAAATATTGATATTAGACATGTTTCGAGGGATTAGTCGCAACTCCGTTACTTTATATGCGAGTATTTGGAAGAATGGCGATGCTACGAGACGAGGAACAGAAGTGGACAAAATAATGTGTCACGACGATTTTCGCGTAAGAAAATTCCAAGAGAGTTGGAAGATACATCGAGCGAAAAAAATACTCGCTCGTGCGTTCTCCCCTCGACGCGAGGCCGTAAGATTGAAAACTTTCTCAAAAGACTTTTGGCCTGCAAAAACTTTCACCGCCATAATTCACTTCGTGGATACTGAAGTGGGGTGGGAGTGGGTGTGGGGAGAAAATCCCCAGAGCACGAGAGAAATGGCAGACTGTAAAGTCAGGCGCTCGACGTTTGTTGAAGAAGTTGTGTGCTCGAGCCTGTTTTTATAACAGTTGTGTATACTTACATATATATGGGCATGTCTATGCATATATATCCATGTATTAAGGTTGGATATTGTTATCGGACAAATAAAGTGTGAACCGCTCGAGGTAATCGGCGATTTCGAGGGTGAATCTTCAATGGACGCTTCGAAAATTCTAGAGTCATACGAAATTATATAATCGATTGATTTTTTATTCGGTCGAAGTATGACAGCAACGCAGTGCGTGGATAGAACATGATCGAATTATCAGTTAACTATTGTTTCATTTTAGGAGAAAGTAAATATTTACGAAAAGGGAAACTAACATTAGAAACTATTGAATATCTGCCTAAATTATTTATATGTTGAAGGAGTAATCAATCGAATCGATACGTTTTGTAGAAGTGGCTAATTTAGCTACCTATATGTTACTTGAACGACAATTTTTTAATATCGATTTTATTTCATCGATCCAGAAATTAATTCAACAGCGAAAGTAAGGCAAAGGTTGAGAATGTGCCCTGCGACGAGGTAGATCGCAGTAAAAGATACGACTTGCCTGCCTCGTCTGCACTCCGTTCAATGAATGAAAAAGATTTCCCAGCAAATCTCGAAAATCCTACAATGGGGCTTGGGACTTTTCCTTTTTCTAGCTCTGTATCTCTTTCTCGCTCCCTCTCTCCGTTTCTCTCCGTGTCTTGGTAAGACCTTACCGAACATGCTATAATAAAAAGAACGACCCGGTTTCATTCCGAGCTCATACGTTGAGCAACGGGCGCTAACGCCGGGGATTACCTACTGAGGCACTTCATCATTGTGGTTGCCTCGACCGGGAAAATGTATGAAGGAATAGTAAAGAAAAGGGAGAATGAATGAACGAGACCAGACAAAAAATGTCTTCCTCGTCATTCGTGTGGTCGACTATAATTTACTGCGAAAAGGTTCACTTCGTATATGAGAATTTATTTTTAACAATAGCACGATTCGAGAGATTGAATTTTCCTTCGCTAATCCACGGCTATCGGTCATTTCCGGTGTCAAATTATTAATTTGATGCAATGAGCTCTCGCTAATTCGTCGTATCTATAAACACTTGCTTATTAAGACTATTCTCTTGAAACAACGGAAGGAAGGGGTGGTCAATACGTGCGAAGAGGCGTGGCACGATCGTAAATATGGAAAAACGGAGTTTAAGCTTTCTCCTATTGGGCCTTGTACCAACAAAAAGCGGGAGATAATGGCAATAAAAAAGTTTCAGTTTTTAGTTAGTACCATTCCTTCTTTAACAAGTGACATTTATATCCCCCAACTCCTCGAAATTACCTTCTGATTTCCTCACCTCTCTCCATTATTCTATTCTCACTTCCTTCGTATAAAACGTTTTTAGTGTTCCCAATAGAATATGCGATCAAAGGATCTCGTGGCTTTTTTTCATTCAAAACACACCTAGGGGTTAGAATTGTACGTACTATATAATGCTCCGTTTCTTTGTGCGACGCCATTACCACGCTGTCATACATTGAGGTACAACACGTAGCAAGCGCAACAAGAGTTTGTATGTGTAAGAGAGAGAGAGGGGGGGAGGGGGGGGAGAGAGAGAGAGAGAGAGAGAGAGAGAAAGAGAGAGAGAGAGAGAGAGAGAGAGAGAGAGAGAGAGAGAGGGTGCACACCTTAACGTTCCCTACCACACGCACATACTCTGTCGACTTCAATTGGCCGTTTTGATGCATTCAGCGTGCAAATCGGCTTGGGTCTGAGGAGTGCGACACAAACGCAACAGGTTGAAGATATCGTCAAATGCATGCGATCAACTACGGTTGAGTGTACGTTATTTATATATAGACACGGATACGTACATATAAATGTACGTAGGTAAACGCAACGCTGGTGGATGCTGCGAAGAGCTAAATGAAGAAATGAAGATGCTAAATGAAGAAAGAATTTCTTCCGATATTTTTTCGATTTCTTTGCACATTTTAGTTACAATTGGACACAATCATAATACCAGAGAAAATTTCCCATAATCCTCCAATCAATAAATTTCGTACAAATCGATAAATGCTAAAGCAATATTATACTCGAAAGAAAATCGACCGAACCAAAACAAATTTTATAAAAATGTCAGGATTTAATGAAATATGTCGGAAATTCGTTAAATTATCGATTAATGATTTAACTCGCAGGTAACGAGTTGTCGACGTTTGGTGAAAAATGGACGACCGAAGTAAATTTTGAAGGGAAATCTTAATGAATCCGATGACTTTGCTCGAAAGCGTTTGTCTACGTTGTCTCCGCTGGAAGGGAAATCGTCTTTTATCCAAAAAAAATATTTTTAGTCGTCCGTGTACATCGCGAAAAACGATGCTACGAGTCTCGCGGATAAAAAGACGGGGAATGGAACGGAACCAGCGAGGTTGCACCTGTGCAGCTCGCATACCCATCCATCCTCGTTTCACTGTCAGTTCTTATTAACGGCCCATTAATTACGTGAAATGGACCAATACGGGAAGACTATTAATAAACCGTCCTCGCGCTGTCTCCCTCTATCGTGGTCGAGTTTTGTAATACCGGAGACCTCCGAGACGCAGTTTTCTTCTATGAGATCCAGGCCGGAGATTCTCGGACAGGAGAGATATGACAAACATTCGTATCTCCAGCAAAGGAATTCCTAATGTTTCCTTCAAGAAATATCTCTCACCTTACCTCACCACTGAAACATCCCTTGGGACAATTTTGGGTGAATTCCTCTTTCGAATTGTTCTTCGACCGTGTTAATATTTAAAAATTTATTTTCCCATCATAATAATTCTTCAAAATCAAAATCATCTTTTTCACACGAAAGCTTTTTTTATAAAAAAAAATCACGTGCGAATTAAAACAATAACAAAGGTGGTAACGCAACGCTAAATAAATTCCCAACAAAAGAATGAAATATATTGTTCACTATAGTCGTATAAGAATTTTGAACAACACATTCCTCTTCGTCGTTAGAGCATTTCGGGAGAGAGGGAGAGAGGAAAAGAGGAAGAGCTCCCGATATACTTTCTAAAAAAGATCCAATGCCGCCTTAAACTCAGAAATCGGTACACCCACAAGTTGAATATATATCTAAGGTTTCATCTATCGGTATGTGCGCGTAGAGTTGAAGAGTTCGAACGGTAAAGATCCGATCTGTCGAAACGATTTACTACGAAAAACCAATGGGGATGAGGCGAGATGGGGAGAAGAGGAAGGATGCAAGACCGTAATAAGAACAAAATCGAGACCGAGGAAGCCTGGAGCGAGAGAAAACATGAGATCGAGAAATGAACCAGAGAAAAAACGAAGAAGAACGTGTAGATGGTTCGAGGGGGTTGCAGGAAAAGGGGGTATGGGGGAAAAAGTCCACGAGGGCCCAGAAGCCATTGAAGCATGCGAGTAAGTAGAGACTTCCGGATGCCGACGGGGGTATTTCGAGGCAGAGCTCACCAAGGGGGTGTCCTCTTACCTGGTGGTGCATTCTCTCTCAAACATACATATCTACACGCAAACATACTTACTTTTACTCCGACGCTCTCCCTCTCGCTTTCCCACTTTCTTCTCTGTCCTTTTTCCTTCTCGAGGCGGAACTCGCCACGCGTTCTCGCTCCGAGAGAAAATTTTGGTCCCAGGGAAAGAGCTTTGCGCGTGCAGAAAAAATGTACTTGTACCAGTGATCGAAGGAAGAACGTGGAAAAATCCCTGCGTCTCTCTCTCTCTCTCTCTCTCTCTCTCTCTCTGTCTCTCTCTCTCTCTCTCTGTCTGTCTCTCTCTCTCTCTGTCTCTCTCTCTCTCTCTCAGTCTCTCTACCGTCCTTACGCCGAGATACACCGGGATACGGAGAGATGAATGGAGAGCGGCTGGGCCTCGGGAGAGAGAGAAAGAGAGAACTACCCAGCGCACACAATTCGTCGGCGAAATCTTTTGTACGCATTCCTTTCGCTTCCATGAGCTCGCACGGGCATGCACCGCCTAGGGGTTTTGCGACGTTGAGTTAAACCGTGAGAGAGTGTGGGAGAAAAGAGGGGTAAAATGCATGAAAAAAATGATGCCGCTTGGGAATACAAACGGAACATGCATCGTATTTCAGTTTTGTTTAAATTTCTTAGATTTGTTTGTAATAAATGATGAGCCTAGTGAAACATAGATTTAATACGCAAATATTTGTACATTTGTAAATTTTTATCAGTTAAACTAGCACCAAAAATCAATTAGAGCAGAATAATGTTACGCCTATAAATCGAGCAAATGATTATTCTCATGAAGATACTCCCATAACTTAAAACTACGTATCTGAAATCTTTAGTAGAAACAACGAATGAATTGATTTTATATTAACCAATTTGTTGAGCTGGATCGATCATTGGTATTAGAACATTCATGTTTATTGCATTACAATTTATTATTATTATTTACTATACAATGTTCATTAACGATATTTATAATTGTTATCATTAATTTTAATGATTCGTGAAAAATTGTAATGTATTGTTCAAATAGCGTTCTGCCCCACTTGCTTCTGCTTTAAATAGATAATCACATATGCTTCTGTCCAAAATCTTACCGATAGGTTTGTCTTCTTTGAAAATAATTGATATATTTATGCGCGCGATAGTTTGAAATTTTCTCGCGCTCTCATACCTATCGGTCGAGCGAGGGATCGACAAGACGAGGATCGGAGGTGCATATGAGATGGGAGAACGTGTGTGATACAGCCGGCATCTGGGAAGGCGAACCGTAATTACGTGCGAGCATAGAGTAACATGTCGGGCATTCCGGCAGAAGCTAACAGCATCCCGAGCAAGCACAAGCTCTGAAGAGAGTGAGTGAGTGAGAGAGAGAGAGAGAGAGAGAGAGAGAGAGAGAGAGAGAGAGAGAGAGGATCGGCGTGTCGACGCGCCACCCTCTTGCGATTGGCCCGTTGAACTGAATAGAAGGCTAATGAACGCGGAGCTACGCGGTCTCGTCTCAGCATCGTCCGTTCTCGTTCCTGTACTGCCACTGCAGAGACCGGCTCGGACTATCCGATCAGTGTACATTATGTGTGTAATGTATATACACGTATACATGTACGTATGGATATTTTGTACGAACGCGTCTATGTCCGTTGAAGTTGCGGTCGCGAGTGATCTTCGTTGGGAGTTTACGTTATCAATCAATCATAAATCTCGATCGGTTAAGCTGGGTAGGTATACAAATACTTTATAATGTTTTTCGATATATTCCGCATTGCGTAATGAAAGTAGCGGGTACTGTTTTTTTGCACGTTGCAATTATCTCATGAAAGAATTTGTTTTTTTGGCAATAAAGAAATCACTCCGCCAACCGTAAGGGTTTATACTTGCAAGTTCTCTGGAGTGAGAAAAGCCCAATTTTGTTCGATCTTTACATCATACCTATTTGATCTAAAACTGCAATTCTTCATTAGCAAAGAAAATTACAAATAGTGTGATTTTCGTAACGCGTTCCAGTCGTTTTTTTCTGCGACATTGAAAAGTACACGCGCCTGATTCGAAAAGTACAAGTATATAGGTACTAGCTAGCTAGGTACCTACGTGGTGGCACTGTCAACAAGCAGCGTAACCTAAATTTTGTCGTACAAGAGAGGCTAGGTATACATAAGGACAGGGAACAGTGTGTCTCGACGAAACGCGATAACGATGACAATGGTCGAGGCCGGACTTCCGGCAAAGTCTCGGACGGCCCTTCCGGCCTATCTATCGCGCTGACCACCGGCCACCACCGCCATCTCAACCACCACAGGGTCTCGTCATCGGTTCTCCCTACCGAGCTTCGTGAAAACTTTTACCCGACATCGGAACACCCGAGACTTGTCTCGATATCATTACAGTATAAGGTATACCAGATGGATCAATGTGACCATTCTTTTTTCAAATGCCTCGAAGCTTTTTAAAGCGGCTTTTCGTACTACTTTTGTTCAAAACTTGTTATTATCAACGTAGCTGTCGCGATAGAGGTAAATTAATCGCTCATTTCTAATAATTATTTCTCAAGGTTGGAAAGACAATACGATCTTTCTACATAATGCAAATTTTTCGTTAGATATGTCTATGTGTACGAAGTAGTAGTAGTAGTAGTAAGTACATATTATATGTATATAGAGAGCGAGGAGCGGAAAGAAAATTTAGGCACGCGCATACGGAGGTTGAAGAACGACTATGAGGGTGTTGAATATGAGGAGAAGGCCAGAAAGGGAGATTGATTCTGTCCCTTTTCCCATAACCCACCCACTTTCTCTTGGCCTGTCACTCAAAATACCTTCGGGCCACCCTTCGAGTCAACCCCACCCCGACCTCCACGGGCCCCGTCTTGCTACCCTTCCCTCTTCATCCCCCTTCTCCTCATCGTCGCGGGGTAGACTCAGTAATTGAATTTCACGAGCTGGTTACCCGACCAACCAACCACCGGCGTCGACGTCGCCCTGCTCTACGTGTCAAGCCACCCCCGAAACCCGATGATTTTCCCTCTTCGCTTCTCCCTTCCCCAACGCTATATTTGCAGGTATGTGTATATGTCGGCGTATACATACGTATATATGTCTAAATATACAATATGAATACGCAGTATTTGATTCGATGTATACGGAGGAGGGTATTAGCTACCGCAGAATGGAATCCACTTTTACGCCATCTCTTCTGCGATTCTCTCTAAACTCAAGTATTTTCGAAAATCACCCGAAACGATGTTGCGCGCCCATTTTAAGATCTCTTACATCGCATATCTATTACATAATATATAGCAAATTGAATATTTCGCGCCTTAAACTACATTGTTCCTATGTAGGTAGTCTTCTTACGATGTTAATTGTCAGATTTGAAAATTGGTTTTTCGTTTCGAAAATTCGGTTATTTAATTCGAAATGATTTCATTATAAAATCAATGTTGGGGTAGTACAAATTTTCTTGGTGTGTTTGCTCGAAAAACGAGAAAACGACATTAAAAATAAAAGGACAGCTTTGACAAAATGTACGGGGTATTTACTTGAAAATCCTTGAAAAAATATTGAGGAGGTTTATCTGGTATCGAGTAAGTCAAAGGAAAATTTAGTGTAACTAGCGTAAAGTTTGGTATGTTTGACAATGCCGCGATCGCATCACTCGTAGGTACAGCTGTCTGTCATTCGTGTTGTGGCAGATTTAAGAGTGATCGCGGGGCAGTTACAACGTCATAGAAAAGAAGTTCAATCGGTAATTCTTTTGGATGCTTCACTGCAACTGCACACTTTCTTGGGAGGTATACTAAAAAATGTGTTTTAATTGCACACAATTGTACATTTGAGCGGTCAAAACTTTTATCAGCTATTACCCCCCCCCCCCCACGTTTTCAAGCAGTAATATTTGTTCTCTCAGAAGGCATAGTTTGTTACTTCAAAACGCGCGGGCTTGTGACGTTCCCATGATCAACGTACTGTCGAGTTTAACCTCGCAGACATTATTATTATTTGAGACAAATTAATTTATTATGAATCTCACGAACACTCGATCGATTTTATTAAGTTTTACAAATGTTCCTTAGATATATATATATATAATTAATTCTGCAATTTTCGTCAACAACTGTATGTCAATGATTTTGAATTTGATCTTTTTAGACGGAAAACCCACTGAAACCCATAAAGGCACATGTTAATTTAGGAAATAATTTTTTTTTATTTCTCACGAGCGAGATATCCTCGAGTCTTGAAATTTTAAGAGATGACTTTGTAGATACTGATGACTATGTTTGTGATTTTTTTATCAATATCTGTTCGTTAATTCGTTGACCAATTAAACCTTCTTAATATTGATACTTGTAAGTTTTATTAATCAGTGCGCATTAATCATGCAATCCCTATAAATATGCCGCATATTTGTATACGAGGAATTCATTAATGATTAATTTTAAAAAATGGTGCTTTTGAATTGCGATCCACTTCGCGTAACACTTTCCCGTCACTTGTGACTCTATCCGTCCTTCTTTTGCTTTCCACTCGTTCTTCGTCTCCCTCATCCTTCACCCCTTCCTCCCTCTCTCCCGCTGGCTCTTGGATTCACGCTTTTCCGCGTTCATAAATATTTACCAGAAACGGTTGCTGGCGCTGCACGCGAAAAGAGGGCGCCACGGGCGTACACTGTACGAAAGAGAGGCCACCCCGTGCCCCGTGGCCCCGTGGCAGTCTGTGCTATTCTCTTGGATTTAATGAACCGGACTGATTTTTCACGGGCTTGGATGGCCCAGCGTAAAACTCCACCACGAGAGGGGTTGAAACCAAGAAAGAGAGCAGTATAGGGAGCTGTTTGTATATATCCATCTTCCGGATGCTTCCCCGTCTTCTTTCACCTATCCCCGAACCCTTCTCCTCATTTTTCTCTCTTTTTCATTCCCCCTTCGCGCGAGAACCCCACGATTTTCTAACGATTTTCGGAATATCACGATTATTATACCGAACGATAATTTAAAAATAGAATTACCTCTTCTCTCTTGACTCGGCAGGTCTACGAGCTGGGGCTAAAGAATTAATGATTCTCATCACTCGTCGACGACGAATTATTATAATCGAGTGACGTACACTTGCATATTCATCATAATCGTTCTTTTCCACCCTCCTTTATCACGATCAATCGCTGTACGGATCAACCCAAGCGAAGGTGAAAGATCGTATATTTTGACAGCGAACGAATCATCTACGAATAATTTCTATAATGTTTGTTAACATCGGACCAACTTTCGTATATCGAAATGTGTTTAGAAAATCTCACATTTTTATTATCATGTTCATAAAAGTTCGATACACATGTTATTTCCGAAATATTGAGAATTAGACTTTGTTTAATTAAAAGGGAATTTGAGAAATGGATGAATACAGTAACATACTATAGTCGTTATGAGAATGACAGCAATTGGAAGATTCTTCAGACTGTTCGAAGGGATAGTTTTCCACGCGATTTACCAGTTCTAAAGTGGATGTTTTCTTACCGTATGCCTACTGCTATGATATGCATAACATCAGTGATGAGATACAGCATTGTACAAGTGCTCTCATGTCTCACATAAGAAATGTGCATAAATTTTGGCTGAAGCATCAGCTCATGGCCGGGTATATACGTACGATACTCGACAGTTCTCGAGTGGAGACTCCTCGGTAACCGGCCGAGAGAGCACTTATTCGCTCGTTCTCGTTCGTTCGACTTGCCGCAAGGCAGAGCTCGCCAATCCAAATGAATTGGATAATTTGATCAGCTCGTTGCTTGCCCTTTGTTGCGTCCTGGGAACTTAGAATGGCCCGCCGGTCGACCATCATCTCATGACCCTCTACGCTTTTTTCCAGTTCTTTCTCTTCTGGCTGCTCTCTCTCTCTCTCTCTCTCTCCCTCTCTCTCCCCCCCCCCCCCCCCCCCCCCCCCCCCCCCCCCCCCCCCACCCCCCCCTCCCCCCCCCCCCCCCCCTACTCGATTACAATCTTGATTTTTGGCAATTACGTTGTTCAAAATTTGTTTTTTTTTTAAATTTTATTTTGGCAAGATAAGTGTCTTGAAACTTTTCGATAATTTTAAGGCACAGAGTTTATAAACTCAAAGGAGACGTGAAAAGAAAGAAAAAATATTCGAGTTAAAACAAAACCAATATAATATAGCCGCGCGACTTCCGCTACGTTGTGATTAATTTTTTCCTGCCCGAAATTTTTTCTCTTCCTTGCGATGGATTTTTTTTCCATTCCTAGCGATACATCCCACATTATATTTCTTCCTGTTTCCTTTCTGCTTACTTATTTTTTTTATTTTCCCTCTCGCTCGTGGACGACAGCGCGGTTGTTGTCCACGCGCTTTCTTATCGCCCGAAGGCTGCAAGATTGTAGTCGTTGTTATATAATATATAGATAGATATATTCCGCCCAACGGTGGTCTCGTTGCGTTGCCCTCCGTACGTACTTTCTGCTTGCGACGTCGTTGACGGATTCATTAAAACGTTTGGACGGAATAGTGCCGTGATTACGGTAGAGTATATACAAATATATATATATATATATATATATATATATATATATGTGTGTGTGTGGGGGGGGGGGTGTGTGTACAGAAAGAGAGACAGTGAGAGGGCACTAGTAGGTTTTGCAGATTAAAAAGGCAAGAGGGAAAGCAGAATAGAAAGAAAATCGTAGGACGCGCAGAAATGAAAAAAAGAAATGAAAAAAACGGAATAAAAGATGGAAACATTTTTGCAATTGATCGAAAAGTTGAAAAAAATAGTGTAGGTTCGCCACATTGGTTGAGAAACGATTATTTAAAAAAAAAGTAATTTAGAAAGTTTCTAATTAAATAGATAAATTCTAAAAACAACAACTATTAATACGATAAACATAACTTCGTAGCGATGTAACAAGCCAACCTATATTTTCGGTCGATAATTGAAAGTGAAGATAATTCGAAATTTTGTAAATAATTCAATTAAATAAACGCGTTGTGTTCGTTTACACGAAATAACGATAATAATAGCGGTAATATCTACATCCGAGCGGCCATCGCATTCGCGAGGAGACAACGATGCGGGGGAGTGTGTGCTTCGTGTTCATTGGACAAAAAGAGCCTTCTTCGACACCGTGCGTGGGATTTATCGGCTTGGCATGTAGTTCTCGCTGAGCCGTCACCGCATGCGTCTGTATACGCACGTATACTTGCATACGCATCATGATGAGAGTTCGTTGCACATGCATGAGTCCGGGGACGTATGTACGTGTACGAAGGCGGACGCTCCACCGATCGACAATCCTCGGAGGAGTGTGGGTGCATGTCCAAGGGGGTAATATGGGTCAGGATCAAATAGCTTTAGTACGATTTCATTAAATGAAGCAGACTATAGCCACGTTGTTTTTTCAAAGAAATGCAACCTTCGCGATTTCAATGTACATCCCAGAAATATTGAGGGTGCCGACCGATGCCTCCAGTTACTACTTTGTTCGGTCTAAAAGATTCCACATGAATAATAATAATAATAATAATAATAATAAGAAAAAGACGAAGAAGAAGAAGAAGAAGAAGAAAACCGAGGAAATCGTTTTGTAAAGAAAGATTCGCCAGTATGAGCACACAACTTTATTATATAGAAAGTTATACAATTTCCCTAGATAAACCTTGTCTCGAGTGAAGATATAAAAAACACACCTAATTTTTATTGATTTTCGGTCTTATCGATAGCGTATTAGAAATAAATTTTTTGGTGATAATAATAATGATAAATAGTATAATAGTATTCTTTAATAGTTATTACAGAGTATGATTTTTTTCAAACTATTCAACATTATCGCCATAATCACAGACGATGTGATTCGTGTGATAATAATAAGGATAATTAGGTCACTAATCAATACGTATTGCCTGCTACTATGTCTCCACATACGTATATATTTGTAACTGCGAGTCAACAGCAAAACCACGCGCATTCTTTTTTTACATTAAAAATATAAAAAATTCGTGTCACAATAATAATACGAACTTAAATAAGTCTCGTAACTTCTGACTGTTATGCGAAAATACTCGTAATTTATTAGTCGTTTCTTTCCATCATGAATTCTGTGATTCGCCTTATCAAAACTGAATATTCCATCGGGCCTCATCCTTATAAATATCAGTCGCAGAGAAAAAATTATAAATTTTCCTTTAGTCCGGCTTTATGCGGTGATAAGTATTTTGACATAGAACAACTATATGTACTGAATATCAAGGGCATTTTGCTGGAAAAATGAAAATTTATGATTAAAACATCAACAACGATACCAACAATAGCAATATTAATAAGTTTTCTTAGAAATATTGGTCGTTACATTTGAAAAAATTGAATTATCGCGAGGTGAGCCTGATTGCCCCGTCCCTCGAACGTCGCACATAACCGCACCACGAATCTACATACGTACATTCTCACGAGGTCTCGGCCTCTCGTGAGCGGCCATGCTGCTTCGCGTCGTCGTCTCCCGTTCTCTTGCGTGTTCGCACGGAGGTTGGATGAAGTGATGGTGGTACAGACGAGTATCAGGGACCCGGTGAAGAAGGAGGAGGCGGAGGAGTGGGAAAAGGTGGAGGAGAGCAGTGACGAGGAGATCGACCAAGTGAGCGAAAGCGACCGAGTAGAGGGTGGGGTGGAGGAGAGAGGAGGGGAGAATGATTAATTACGAGGGAGTGACGAGAGAAGGAGTGGGCCCCTGAATGGCTCGGGCATAAAACGCTCGGGTGGATACGGGGAGGGCGAGAGTGAGGAAAAGAGTCGGAGAACCAGGGCGTTAGAGAGCGAGAGAGAGAGAGAGACAGAGAGAGGCAGAGAGAGAGAGAGAGAGACAGAGAGAGAGAGAGAGACAGAGAGAGACAGAGCATAGTGACGAGGAGACGACCAACGAAGGAGTTGTGTTGTGAAAAGAAGCGAGCATTGAGCAATGTGGAGCTCACCTTGAGGAATCACGAACTGATGAACCAGCAATGAGTATAACCCGACCATCGTAAAGACGCAACACACAGATATGCAGACACACACGCACACGCACACACACATCATATATATATATATATATATATATATATATATATGTACATGTATGTACATGTTATTATATCTTTATGGGATATTTCATTACAAAAAATCGAATTATCCTCGCGATCGTTAACTGCTGTTATATTCACAGAATAATTTCTCAATTATTGTGTTCGATAATTATCGCTGGCGGGTTTCAATTCAAATCGTGCACTTAATTTTGTAATTTCCTCCACTGCTCAATTTCAACAGGAGTTACATTTAACTCGTAGCCATTTCCTCAAATTATTTTTCTTATTTTCCATTTTTTATTATAAGTATCGTTCTTGTTTCATCTCGATTTTTTTTATTAGTATTCTCGATCATTCGATGCGACTTGTTTCCTTCTTCGTTTGTTTTTTTTTCGTATTGTCTTTGTATTTTTATTTTGTTTTTTTTAATTTAGATTTGCTATGTGTATATTCGCGTGTAAATATGTTTTTCTTCGATTCAGTGAGCTCCCTTTAAAATGGTAGAATACTTCTCTATTTTACAGGAGGATATGTGGAATGTGCAACGTGTATACTACTTTTTTTGTTCCACGAACCTCTAAGGATATGGACACTAATCTTTTACCGGGATATAAAACTAGAAATTTGTAATAACCCTGATGGATCGCGAATACCAATGTTGGACTATTTTCCCAATGAATATATGTGTATGTAGGTATAGCGTGTGGATAACTTATAAGCGAAGCATGCCTCGAGACTATTCAGAAGTTTTCTTTCTTATTTCTTTTCTCTTTTCTCCATATTGTAATAATTGACAATGGACATTTTTGCGATGGTGAAATTGAAGTAGAAACTTTGAAAATTCGTCGACAGTCTTTTACTATTATTGGCCGATCTCAAAATTATATTGTTACCTAGTACGTTATATTATTAAAATTTTTGTTTCTATGTTTTAAAAATATGATTTGACCATTAGCGATCGTATATATATATATATATATATATATATATATATATAAAATATATATATACATATATATATACATATATATATACATATATATATATATGTAAAAATAAAACATATATCTGGAGATTTTTATGTAAGTATATATATATATATATATATATATATATATATATATACTT
>JAPYZT010003219.1:0-11460 GCA_030522965.1 Tryphoninae sp. A BG-2022a
AATAGAAATAATTCCTGTAACCATCACTTTGTCAAAAATGCATATTCTTTTAAACTGACGTGGATTTTTTCCTTGAAAAATGATATTAAATACGACGACAATTTGACGACAAGCAGTTGGTAACAATTTAGTGGTTCCATGCATAAGCATAGGGCACCCCCCTCATGCTTCACCGCGGATGCCTAGACCCCACAACAACCTTAATGTCAACTATGTAAATTTCACCATTCAAAACAAAATATAAGGAGAAACTAAAATGTACAAGTCGATTGATACTTTACTGAATAAAGAAGAAGCTGTTAATTATCCACCTGAATTTTACAACACGTTTAAATATTGAAAATTGGCGCGCCTGTCATCCTTCTACAAAACATGAATCCACCACGACTTTGCAACGGTGCCAGGACTTGGGTGAAAAATATGAAGACAAATATTATCGAAGCTACAATTTTAAATGGATAATTTAAAGAAGAAGATGTGCTATTGCCACTTATCCCAATGGCCTCAACACACATGCTATTAGAATTCAAACATTTGTAGTTTCCCATGCGACTCGTATTTGCAATTAACAAAGCATATGGCCAATCATTACAAGTGTGTGGCTTGAATTTGTAAAATCCGTGATTTACACATGGACAGCTATATGTGATCTGCTCACACGTACAAAAAACCTTCTAATTTATTTGTATACGCACAAGATGGTAAAATAGAAAATATTGCGTATTCAAAAATACTTGAATAATCATAATTAACAAAAATTTCTTTCAATGTCATTCACCGTACTGCTAGTGAAATATAAATAATGTACATTTTTCTCTTATACTTTTTTTAATCAGAATTAGATTATGAGCCATTAGCGTTATTTTCGAGACATTTTTATTAAAATATCTAGCGGGAATTTAATAAATCTAAATAACTAGTGGGCATTTAATAATATCGGCCACTACTCATCCGAGTTGTGTATGCTCGATTCGATCTTGGGTGTTTCATTTCACCCCGAGCCCCTCTTCTCCAATTTTTATTCACTATGCCGTCGATGAAATATTTTTATTATAGTCACAAAATGAATATAGGTATATAAACAGGAATTTCAAAGCTCGCACTTTGATCCTTCGGCAACCTCTCACGGTGCCTGATCGATCTTTGAAGCGTGCTCTAAAAACGTTCTCGGGTTCTTCTTGGCACCGCCTCGTAAAACGCAATTTCATCTTCTCTCTCGTTTTCTCGGGCATGATTGAAACGAGTCGAACTGACGTAACGTATAGTAAGCTCACGACGTTTACATCTACAAGACTGTTTGCCTCCATATACTATTACATGGTATCTGTTTATTGAGAAAATCTATAAGGGTGGGAAAAATCAACATCCTGAGGAAATTATCAATACAGAATTACTTCAAAAGTAATTTTCCTCCTGTTTCAGTTTCAAAATGTAGTCAACATTTTTTCATTTACTCGAAAAGGAAACAAAAGTTTCGGAGCAAAATAGGCCAACCCTTCCTCTCCCTATTATGTTGAATAAATGATTATCTTACTTTTCTTTAAAACATCAATTTTTGTATCACGATAATTTATAATTTTGTCAAAAAACGTAAGCACTAAAAGGACAAATAGGAGATTCCCCATTATCCTTGCAAAAGATTCTACCGCTGGCAAACAAAAGGGCATAACTCGCATAATTTAACAAGTAAATCAACGTCCGTTGGGCCTTTCCGTTTGCAGGCAGACCATATACAAGCCTCGTAAGGTGGATAAGAGACACGAAAGAAAAGTTGATGGCGCAAAAGAATTTCATTCCACCGTAAATTTCGCGCCAGGGCAAGTGGGATGAGGTTTGAGAGTCTCGTAGTGGTTATGGGACGTAACCGTGAATAATGGAAACGAAACGATGTAGCGGCGTGAGTTTAGTTGAGGAAAAGGAACAAGGACATTTGAAAGTTTCGCATACCTCTTCACACGAGAAGCGCAAGTATGTGTACGTATCCACATATGTATGGATCGTCTTAAAATTAATCGCCCACTTACATTTTTACCAAGCTCGGGGTCAAATGTTTTATTCGCTCCCTATTCCCTCATTTTTATACTTTAAAAATTTATAAAACGAAAAATTTAAGAATCCGACTCGCTGTTAAATTATTTTTATCCGTAGCGCATTTAGTATTGCTTCATAAATTTTGTTTACCCTGTGGGGAAAAAGCCAACGTTTTCTAAAATAAAAGGGATATGTTTACAGTTGAATTTGTTTTCACCCTTTCAGTTCTTATGTTTCTTAAACAAGATGTTCCTGGAAATATGGATTCGACAAAACAGGGCGGTAGAGGAGACAGCTTTCAAATAGTTTAACCCTACGAATGCTTGTTCGACTGTTGGCGGTTCATAAGTTAGTTTCAATTTTCGATTATATTAAAAATTCACATGGTGTGCGACGAATAAAATTCATAAAAAATGATTTCTAATGTTAGTCCAATTTTATTATTATAATTTTTTGAGGTGTGTAAATTCATTCTAGTAGTAGGTACTTTCATAAAGCTAGTGAGCATATGATCAAATAAAAAAAGTAATTTAATAGCAGCTTTTCAGGCCGCGAAACAAAATTGGGTTGTCGAATGATTTTCATGGGAGAAAATGTATCTTGTCAGAATCCCCATAAAATGACAACTCTTTGGGATTTGTATTCAGTTTTTCGTAGTACATTGTTTGCGGTGAGAAACGTTTAGTAATGAAATTTTTTTTCTCGAGGTGAAAAGATCGGTCCGTTTTTTTGCAGTAAAAATTAAACTTGTTATGCAAAACTCAAAAACTTATAAACAATATTTGGTTGACAGGTGTTGACACTTCACGATACAGCAAAAATCAGCTGTCGCCGTCAATCATTTATAACACCTAGAACCATCTTTTGAAAACGAACCGATCTTAGTTGTACACCCATATACAGGGTGAATTTTATAAGGTGTAACAGGCTTTATTCTAAGGTAGATGAGATCATTACAAACAATAGTTGCAAATATACATTAGGGATATTTTTAATAGTTTACGAAATATAATTTTTGTTAATTGGTGCAATCAGAGCGCGCCGACAAGTATTGGAGCCGCCCACTCCCCGCCCTAGCAGCCCATGCCGAAGAAAAAAAATGACTGCGTATTAAAATAATAAATAAAATTGACTGCTCTGAATTTTGCAACACAAAATGTAACGCCCTACACTGTGCTATCTCTGCGGCTAGGGTGCGAATGGACGGCTCCAACACTTCTTGACGCGCTGTGATTGGACCAACTTCAAAGGTTTATATCTCGCAAACTATTAAAAAGATCCCTTATGTATATTTGCAACTTTTGTTTGTAAGGATCCCATCTACCTTAGAATAAACCCTGTTACGCCTTATGAAATTCACCCTGTATATATGCATACATGAATGAATAGTTTATATATACATATATAAAAACTTTATATAAAGGATAATAGAGCGTTCAATAAACGAGAACACACATGGAGGCGCCATGTGGAAATCCGCGTGGGAACGACTAGTAAGAGTAGTTACTCCTTAAAGTTTCATGCCTTTTTGTCACTTTGATATTAATTCTAAATTTCTATTCTAATTCATTCTCGTGACCATGCATACATATATGTCACATATACACATTATACCTGCAAGTTCATCGTGTTGGTTTGCAAGAGATTGTTTTTCAAGCAGAGACACGTGAAACTAACATATTATGTTATTCTGTCACGTTTATATGTCAATAAATATTGAAGTCATATTCTATGAAAGTTTCATTTTTTTCGAGAAAAATCTCAATTTCTCAAAAGCGCCATTTTTTATTGTTTATTTTCAATTGTTACATATGGGTTTCCGTCGTAATATATTAATTTTGCATGTTATTGTTATTTAAAGTCGAGCGTCAGGAATTCGACTTGTGGGTTCTGTCTAAGTTTAAGCGGCGTAACGCACCTCATCTCTTGTGTGTATGTATGCGTGTTTCTGTTTCTTGACCTGCTGACGTCGGCGGATTCCTAGGAAGGTCGGTGGGGACGGCGGCCTAGGGCGTAGGGATAATACACGCAAGATATACTTGAAATGTTTATTTCGAGTTCGTACAGAAAAGATATACGTATTGTTTAACACGTACGCACTCGTATGCGACGCTACGACTACGATCTCGTTGTCTTCGCTGAACCAACAAAAAAGGGCGAGCGTTCGTAACACGATACGACTCGCCTGACTCTAGCGCTCTCGGTTTTTAGCGAAAGATAACGTATTGGCGATATTTTGATTTGAGAATGTTATACTCGGAATATTCCGACCCGTAATGCCGCTAAGGTAATTATCGCGGTACAGAAATATTTCGAGGGACGTGAAGCGCCGCTAAGGTTAGCTTTCACGTATAGAATTCTAAACAGTTATTTTGATTTCGCGTACTCGACATTACACCCACGAGACTCTAGGTACACGAGATGTACTTGCCCTAAGGTATGTTCGACCGATTGATGCGTCTGTCAAGACGGAGGTACTGATTTAGACTGATGATAATTTTGTCGGTTGAAATCCTCGTTACCGTGGGTGAAGGCGTTGGGAGAGTCTCGTGGGGGTAATAGGAAGTGTCGGGTTTCCTATTCGAGCTATTGTAATTTATTGCATTTTAGATTTTCTGAGAATGGTTTGGGATAAACGGTGACTAAGTAGCGCGTGGAGTTCCGTGGGAACTTCTGTCGTGGGACGGTGCATTTAGGGAATTTGATGACAAAACTGCGTGTGCATCGGTGAATCGTTCAGCTAGGTTGTTGCTAGGCTGATCGGTCTGTAACACAATATTTTGTGTAAACTTTGATTTATTCTGAGTTTAATGCAACCAATTTTAATATATATATATATATTGAAACGACAATACATTTTCTTTAATGTTTATAAAGGTTCGGATCTCGTAAGGGAAATTGAATCTTGTTCCAGCTTGGGGGTAAAATTTAAACTGTTCTCTTTGTTTGGCGCGTTTGTTACAAATCTTTTGCAAGGTCGATAATTCGATCTAGTTTCTTCCTTATGAACTGGTTCCTTGATATCCCCCCTTCGCAGTTTGGTCGCGATTAGTATGAAGTCGCCCGCGGCGTAGTCGATTTACTTGATCGCTGGCGGGATGAGGCCTCAAAATTGGCCGCCGTGATCTTTCCTTGTGGTTGACGGTCTTCCTTCAGTTTGTCCAAGATGGCGGCCATCACGCAAAGTGACCTGTGCTATGGTGATCCATCTACCCTTTCTTGACTGGCGGATCGACGACGTGTTATTTTTTCAGCTTTCTACTCCTACACACCATTCAATCGACTCTCCACCAGCCTTCCCACTTATTCAGCGAGTTAGAGAGGCGTAAAAAACGCTCTTCTTAAGCATTCACCTTCAAAGGATTTTCACTACGATCTCGATAAATCGATAATTTATTGGCGCGAGAAAAAGATGTAATTTTCGTCAATTTCACCGTCTACTTATGCTTCTCGCTCCTGCTAATTATTGACGAGAACGCCGGCGTCCATCTGTGTGGTGCCGGGTGAACTAGAGAGTCCTCGCGCCACCGTCATGTTACGCCGGAGTGGGGATAGCGAGTCTACTACTCCGTTTCAATATAAAGTTTTATTGTACATTTACGTTCTGTTTCCCTCTCTCTCTCTCCTTCTGCCAAGTGCAATATTAATATTTGCAATTAGACTTGATGAATTTTTAACACTCGTGCTCCCACAGATATCTCTAATTTTACACAACGAACTGATTCAATTGCATCAATAAAAAAACCTCGTTTTCACACGAACATGATGACATCTAATTATAACCTTGTTATATTTTGAATTGATTTATGTAGAATTATATCAACTGTTTATGAAGCAGCGGTCGTATCAATAATCATATCGAGTTCGTGCAGGAGATAATACGATTTAACATATTAAATGCAACCGCTGTATTGTTTACCGTTCCGTTTACCCCATGATATTCAAACTGGCCTGGACGAAGCGTAGAGAATCTGTCTGGATAATTTTCTGCCATTTATCGAATAATTTTATTTGCGTTCTCATATTAAAAATTTTCAATCGCATTATACGAGACACGGTAATTCGCGAAGGTGAAACTTTTTCGATTTTTCTAGAAGTTTGTTCCTCGCCCCTCCCCCTAACTCTCTCGTGCTGTCTCCTTCCGCAGCTTCCTCGAGGTTGATATCTCAAATTCATACATTCAAGAAATTTCATCTCGAACTTCCTTCCACGATCTATACGTCACGTAACGTATACACGCACTTGATAGACTTAGGCGCGTTAGAGTCCGCGATAACCCGTATAGGAATATATACGTCGGAACTCGATTTCCGAATGTAAGTGTTCTCCGAGTTCTCTCTCTCTCTCTCTCTCGTTCTCGTACATTTGGTTTAACCTCGTTCTCGCCATGACGAAGTTTTGAGCTCGACCGATCCGCAGGCTTACCACTGCCGTGCGCATCGCCGTGGAGATCCTCACCTAAACGGCAGTATAAGAGCGCCACCGGTTAATTGGTAAAGTTTACTTCGAACGTCTCATAATTAGTTGGGGATAATTCTAGCGTGGCGAGAAGAACGAGGAGGGGCTCGTGTGCTCTCGGAACCCTTTGTTACTTTCTATCGTATATATGTATATAGATATTTATATACATATATAAAGATATGTAGTAAAATGCAATATTGCGGAATATTCCAGACGGACGAAAACAAACGCATAATGGACATAAACTTTTCTGGGATTGTCGAGAAGGAAACAGATTTTCATCATATTTTAAAAGTACTTACTCTTTCATGAAGGACCTTGTTTTACACATAAATATTTCGGTAATAAAAATGACAATACCTGTAAGAAGGGTTATCTGGTACCGAATAATTCAAAAGAAAAATTTGTATGACTAGCGTAGTGAGTTTAGTATTTTTGAGAATGTCACGGTCACATAACCCATACAGCTGTTTGTGACTCGTGTTGTCGCAGGTTTAAGTGTGGTCGCGGGGCAACTATAATGTTATGGAAAAGTAGTTTCATTGGTAACTTGTTTGGATACTTTACTGCATCTGTACACTTTCTTGGGCGGCTTGTTAAAAAAATGCGTTTTAGTTACACATAATTGTACATTTCTTTTATCAGCTATAAAAAAAACTTTTCTCACACATTGTTTTTGTTGAATCTCCTGGTTCCTGGGAGCGACTCGCGCTCCATCTGTGACACCGCTTTAATAGCGGTCTTTGGGTTGGCGACACTGCTTACGACCATGTTCACACCTGCGGCGATTCCGCCTTTTTAATACACTGCAACGCGTCTACTTTCTTACCAAAACGCCTCAAATTAACACGCTGCTCATAAATAAAGTTATCTTGCTTATTGAGTATGGATTGTCTTTTACACATCTACGGTAACCTCTTCTCAATATTTTTCAAGCAGGATTATTTGATTTCTCAGATTAGTTTCTGAGAAGGCATAGTTTGTTGTTTTAAAAAGTGCGCGTTTACGACGTTGCCATGATTAGAATACTGTCAAGCTTAACGTCACAGAAATTAGCAAAATTCGAGAAAAATTAATTTATTATAAATCTCATGAAGAGTCGATCGTTTTTATGAAGCTCTACAAATATTCCTCAGATTTTTTTTTGTTAATTCTGTAATTTTTGTCAAAAACTCACTGTCAATTATTGTGAATTTAATGTTTATAGACAAAAAACGCTGAAACCCATAAAAGCACGTGTTAATTTAGGAAATATGTTTTTATGTATTTCTCACGAATAAGGTATCCTCGAGTTTTGAAATTTTAATAGATGATTTTGTAGATGCTGATGTTCTAATTTTTTCATCAATATCTGTTTATTAATTCGTTCACAAGATAAATCTCCTTAAATGAAGCGCGAATAAGCGATCGCTCGATTAATAAATCTCACTTTTAATATAAGAATTGATCATTTTTTATGAATGGAGGCGGGAATAATGCATTAAATTCGAAATTCTCTTAATTCCTGACAATTACTCATTAATTACCCGAAGTAACAATCTCGATATCGTTACGTCCATTATAATCCTACCTTTCTTCAATACTTTATTAGATCCAGCTGCAGCAATTATTTATTAAAGTATCGTGGATTATATAAAGTAACCTGAAAATCGTTCTATTTCCGTTAACAGATTTCGAAGTTACCGGTACGGCAATTGCTCAGAAAATTTCGTGCGTCCTATCTTCATCTTCTCCGTATACGTACATCAGTTTATTTTGTTTTCCCTCCTCGTCCTCGGCTTTTCGTGTATTCGCGAGTCTCCGCTATATCGCTTCCTCCTTCCCTATCCCTCTATCTTTCTACGATTGCTCGCGTTAATTACGTAATTAAGTCCAATTCTTCGCCAGGATCCCCAGGCGGCTAACGCTACTCGTAGTACAATGCTATTTTATATATACATACATAGATAGATGTATATATATACACACATATACATATATATATATATATATATATATATATATATATATATATATATATATTAGCGTACCCATGTATAACTCACAGACGTCCCTGCGCTCCATGCTGGCAATGAGAAAAGGGAGTGGATGTTGAATTTCGCTTCGTGGCAGAGTTTGCCCAACGAGAGCGTTTCTCTCTTATCGTCCTCTCTCTCTCGTCCCCTCCGAGTCGCGGGTTTGCACTAGCGATTCCCGATGTAGACATTGCTCTAAAGAATAATAATAAAAAAGATCGGAGCTCGTTCAATGTTTGCCATCGGAGTGCGTCGTTTCGCGAAAGCTCTTTGCAAAACTAGAGAACTAAAAATTCGTCTCGGCATTATCTTGTCTAGATTTTCTTTAACTTTTTCCGTTTTTATATTTGACTAATGAAATTCAATTCTTTCGTGTTTCAGGATGACACCCGCATCATGAAGGTCGGCGATAAAAAGCGTTGGATTCACGATCCGAACAGTGAGTAATTCGACGATGTCTTGAATAAGAATTCTCCTTGAATCCTCGAGTGAATAAATTTAGTGACATCTAATATCTGGAGTCTAGTTTATCGAGATGCACATTTTTGCAG
The DNA here is from genome assembly GCA_030522965.1 of Tryphoninae sp. A BG-2022a. Lineage (NCBI taxonomy): Eukaryota > Metazoa > Arthropoda > Insecta > Hymenoptera > Ichneumonidae > Tryphoninae sp. A BG-2022a. The sequence continues at coordinate 9,059 of JAPYZT010003219.1, forward strand.
ATGAACTTACTCAAACGTGTGATGTCTCGACGCTACGTTAAAATAGTTCTATTGTGACATTAAAGTCGAAAAATTATTTTCCAGTTTTTCTCATATACAAAATGGTTTGCGGGCTCAAGCTTAATAAAGAAAAATTGTTGCAAATTGACTAAAGAAAAACATAATCCAAATTCAAGGTCATCCAATGTAATACGTACTTGCTGTATAATTACAAAAATTGCGAAAATTCTTTTGTTTAGATTTTTTTTTAAAACTAAATAAAGCTTCTTTGTTGTTGCATAAAAAGTTATGCAAAGTTTTAGAAGACTTCACCGAGTAGAAGCCAAGATATTTATGGATGAAAGTGCAATCTTTAACACGCGCTCTTATGAGAGACTACCGAAAATTCTGATCTTCAACAATAAATATTTCAACGTCCACGTGGTAACACCTTCCAAAAATTATTACACGCGTACATATGACATCAAAGAAGATATATCTAAATTTTCAATAAAATCTTAAGAAAACGATAAAATGACAGAACTACCTTAATAGGTAACATTGATCTTCAACCCTTTGCGGTCGTATTCTATTTTATCTTCTATTTTATTTTCAATGTTCGACCTATAATCCGATCCGATTAGTTTTCATCTGCTTAGATCACGTTTTCGGAATCCACTGATAAAAACTAATAAAAACTTGATTTTTGGGTAGAAAGTTTGTTATCCTATTCTTGCCTTCGCCATTTCTTCTTATGACAAACTTTTTATTTCCTCGCGTTCCTCTTTAATCCAACAGACTTCTTCAAATACATTTTGAACCAAACTATCGCTCGCGAGGTTATTTATCGCCGCAATCTTTATTTAATTTGTCGGAACTTGCACTTGTCTTTTTGTTGATTTTTGTCCTAATCCCGACTCGATATGAATTCCATTTCGTTTGTAAATAGCGGGAGGCGTTTAAGAACCTACCGATTACAATCCAGGAATTGATTAAACATTAAGAGAGATTCGAAGGTATTTATATATTTTGCGAGAAATCGGTTATCCTGTACGCGTCTCTCGATATAAGGGGGGTCATCCCACGGGTCATGTGTATAGGATGAATCTCTGTCTATTACACCCGCGGGTCGGGGGGGGGGGGCTACGGAGACTGGATGTGGATGAAAACGAGACACGCGGGAAACGGCAATCCCGCTGAGCCGGGAGCGAAACTCCTAGGCCTCTTCCCCGAGCAAACACGGTACCTTTATTCCTCCCAACGGGCGAGAGGATAAATCGTTCGATCCGATTCATCGTCGCGTCTATTCGTCGCGTGAAGCTCGAACTCCATAATAAAAAAATAAAAAACGAACGAGAAACGGAAAAAAATCTAATCTCATCGAAGATCCGTGGTAGAGAGAGAAAATGGATGGGGACGAGATATCTAGAGATAAGGGAGTACCACTGACAAGAAAGAGTCTCGAACTTCCTCCCACTTCGAGTAATAATCAAAAACCGATATATTCCTATATTTTTTTTCTTCTATTTGCCGATACATATGACGATTGTATATCTGTAAATATAAATGCACGAAGCGTTCCACGTTGATAATAATGGAAGCTTCTTAATCCACTGCACATTAAAGGGTGGGGCAGAGATACGGAGTCGAAGGGTTGAACCAGTCTCGTTGAAACGACCGGAACGTATTGCAGAGAGGGGGCACAGGGTTGAGTCGGGTCACGTATTTAATACCTATCCTCGCTCCGGTACCTGACATACACCGTACCTCCAAACGTATCATGTACGTACATAGCGCATACATATACGGGCCAAGAGAGTGCACTCGATATCGCGACCTTATCGCCCGACTCATCGACCTTATAACCCGAATCGAGAGGAAGGTACGCGAACATGCTCGCTGCCAATAAAATATTTTTAAAACTCTGTCTCGATCGGGAAGACGATAATAAATATTTCATTCGACACGTATATCGCACAGAAAATTCAAAAATTCACACAGTCTCGTACATTGTAATTCCGAATTAATATTGCAGCAGGCTTTAATAAAATCAATTTACGTATACGTTTTATTTGAATTAAGCAAAACAATTATTTAAATTCGATGAAATTCATCAGGGGTGACGTAGGTAATTAAACGATACTTATAATTTACTTAAATCGATTTAATGAAATTAAAATGAGCTTCGCGTTCGTGAGATAAATTGATTTTCACAAGTTCTCGAAATTATTTTTTCAAAACAATTGGATGGCTAGAAAGTAATTGTGTTTTAAGGTAGTACTGTCGGTTATAGAATTACCGTTCAGAATTTAATAAAAAACAGTAGAATAAGGGAAAATATTATAAGGAACATTTTTAATCCTTAAAAATACAAGTTGAGAGCATGTGATCGTCGTAATTAACAAATAAATATCCCAAATGTA
>JAPYZT010003220.1:0-17772 GCA_030522965.1 Tryphoninae sp. A BG-2022a
CTTTTATTTGACTATTTCAGTATCGACAGTACTACCTTAATAGAGAGATACGTATACTCGCATAATTTAAAAAAAGAATGAAGTGATGTTTTGGTTGACTTAATATCCGTACGGTCCATCGTTATTTATTATCAGTGTCAGTGTAGGACACGTGTTATAGGAGATAGAGGCTAGTCATAACAAAGGGTAAGTAGTCGATAATACCAAGATTACTTATTGTTAGTAGATTTCAAGTACCTACTTTTATCGAATTTTGTATTAAACGTGGTACTTATAACGGCTCGTAGTACGTCAGCATATTCAGTATCAAGCTGAATGATGCAGTGAGTGAGCGTGGGTCGGTCCACCCACCAATCTATCTTGTAAAGGACTATTAATTTTTTTTTTTTTCATAAATATGTTTCTTTCAAGACCTTTCATTTATTTAAAGCATTCAAGATGCTACTCTTATTTATTTATCAATCACTGTATATTTTTGAATAAAAAATGTCCGAAATCATGTGGTGAGACTAATTGTAAACAAATCTTACCTCTCGCAACGTTGCAATACTTTACAACTTAACTCTTGTGATTTAATTCGAATATCTCAATTTTTTGTCTGAAGAGTTAATGTGCAAATTACATACTTTATTGCATATAGTTTTTTCTTGTTTTAGAATGAGGAACTTTGAAATAAAATCGGGAAGAGTGTAAAAAAGTAGAAATGTGTACAAGCTGGCTTAAAAAGAAGCCTTAGCAAAAGGAAGCTCGATGAGCCACTAACATGTTATTCAATTTTTGTGACGTGTCTTTACTGAAATATGCCGGAAAGCAGAAAAATAATGCACGTCTTTCTATTGGATATATTCAATTGAGATTAGTATTTCCACTTGAAGAAGAAGAGCAAATAGTTTCGTATTTACTAAAATAGGTGGTTCTCTAATTCGGTTTGGTTCCGTTAGAAATAAGAAAACTTGTTCTTTGCCGTTTTGTAGTAATTTTCATTAAGAATATTCCTACTTCTTAGCACACAAATGAAATAGCCGAATCGAAATTAGTTCACAAAATTCATGGAAATAAATTTGCAACGCCAAAATCCACGTCTCGGCCCTCCACCTTTTGGAATATCTGTCACACAGGAGTAACAATGTAATATAAACCTGAAGTCTAGTCCTAAAGTTTATTCAGACAACAAGAGTTACAAATGTTCATTTATCATGACATTGTTACTCAACTAATTCACAAACAACTCACATGCCATGTCTTTTCGTTATTTCCGAGCAATAAAGCGATCAAACTTAAAATACTCTCAATTAATGTTGTTTTTCAATGTTGTTAATCAGGAAATGGTAACAATAATTTAATATATCTATAGCTATAAGCAAAAAGTCGAGTCATTCCGCAAGCGCGCGCACGCGGATGCGATTTTTTTCTAATCTTCTTATATATAAAAATGGAAGAATGTTTGTCTGTTTGTCTGTTTGTCACAAGTAAGCTTTTATACCATTCATCCGGTGGCGATGAAAATTCGGTGAATTGTAGTCCGCACTCCCGAGAAGGTTTCTGTGTTAGTAGAATAATTTTAATTGCCAAAATAAACACGTACGAGGCACAACAAAATTAACATTTATGTATATCTATATATAGAGATTATTTGACAGCTGTCAAAGTATGCTACCACAATGACATGTGAAATAAAAGACACGCATTCGTTTTAACGACTCGATCGACTCGATATTACACATATCGATTGCATAATTCATTTGACAGCGAATGTCAAATGGAGGTTTATCTGGTATCGAGTATGTCAAAAGAAAAATTTGTGTGACAAGCGTAGTCAATTCAGCATGTTTGACGGTGCCGCGAATGCTTAACCTCGTAAAAATTACTAGTATTCGAGACAAATTAATTTATTATGAATCTCACGAGTACTTAATCGATTTTATGAAGCTCTTCAAATGTTCCTTAGATATTGTTTTATTAATTCTTCAATTTTGGTAAAAACTGTTTGCCAATGGTTGTGAATTTAATGTTCGTAAACAGAAAACCACTGAAACCCATAAAGTTACGCGTTAATTTAGGAAAAATATGTTTTTAGGTATCCTCTCGAGTCTTCAAATTTTAACAACATGACTTTATAGATACTGATAACTATATTCTGATTTTTTAATCAATATATGTTTGTTATATTGATGTTTGAAGCGATTGGAAGATATACGCGTCAATCAAAAAGGAAACGTACATCACGAGTTTCAGAAACGGACGAGCACCGAGAAAAAAGACTCGAAACAAGTTAGAGTATGTACGACGAAGTAAAAACTTTCGTACAATAACAGCAACAACAGATGAATTGATTTACAAAGTGTTTGAAAATATTGTACATAACTGCAAAAATCATAAGTGGTTAAGGGAACGTGCTATATTAGCAGCAAAAACACCAATGTCAATTATATTAATTTCACAATTCAAAAGAGAATATCGCGAGAAGCTAAAACGCACAAGTCGATTGCTGCTTTTATTAATCAAGAACAAGGTGTTAATTATCCAACTGAATTTCTGAATTTGTTTCATTTGCCAGGCATAGCACCGCACGTTGTAACATTGAAAATGGGCATGCCTATCACACTTTTACGAAACATCAATCTACCACGACTTTTTAACGGTACTGGGGTTCCCGGGAAATATATGATGAACAATATCGATTGTAGTTTCGCTTATCAGCGAAACTACAATTTACAATAGAAAATTTGAAGCAAAAGGCGATGTACTATTGTCACTTATCCCAATTGTACTAAAATATATCCCATTCGATTTCAAACGTTTGCAGTTTCTAGTGCGACTCGCATTTGCAATGTCCATCAACGAAGCACAGGGATAATCGCTAAAAATGTGTATAGTATAGATTATATTTGTAAAGTTCATGCTACACACATGGAGATAAAAACAAAAAATATTGCGTGTCAAATGAATTATGACACCAAAACGGCATTGCAACGCATGCCGGGTACTGCTAGTAAGAGTTATAAAAAAAAAGTATGGCAAAATAAAGTTTAAGAGCTCAGCTTTGACATTATCATTTTCAGAATATCTCTTAGGTAATTTTAAAAAGATTGAAGTTTGAAAAAAAGGATAGGAAAACGGGAATTTTCAGGAAACAAGTTAGGGTTGAGAAGTTGAAAAAAAATCCAAATTTTAACGATAAACACGACGTTCGAAGGGACCGGGTTTCGAAGCTGGACTCTCCGTTCGAGCTCGCTCTACAACTAATGCCCGCAAACAGTGGGATTCATATGAGGATTGTGGCTGGGTCCACAGTCCGTATGACAATTTCGTTCAGGAACTGTTTGGTGTCGTGTGCAGAGTTACATCGAGCATTGTCTTGTATCAACACGAAATTGTCCCAATTAATTTTCCATACGGAACAATACGATCCAGCAAATTGTTGGTAATATCGGCGTTTTTCCCTCTAGGGAAGTTGAAACTCAAATGTCTTTGTCCATCAATACTATGCCAATGCGTATTCTGCCCTTATGTATAAGTACACAACAGACAACCATTGATGCGTGCTCCAATTTAAGAGCTGACGAGCAAGTTGAGGGCGCGTTGGCCGGTGAATCGGTGCCTCTGTGGTAGGTTGTTTTCGGATGACGTTGGCTTGCTTTGGTCGTCGTTTGACGGTCTACTCATTGTGAAAGCCATTTCTCGTACCCGCGTCGCAGCTCGTGATCCACATCAATACCGGTAGGTCGACGATTCGCGTATAATACAAGTCGAGGCAATAAATTGAGTGTCTGAGTGAAAGCACCAGTCTCTACGAACCTTCGGTATGCCCTTGAAAGCGCAGGCTAGCTCAAGAGCAGCTGGACTGCGATCGCTCGTTGCCGCAGTAGAACAAAAATTTGAGCGGTCTCAGTTAGCATAACGTCCATTGTTTTGAAAAATAAGTAGAGACGAACCTGCGGAGATGTGTAGAGGTCAACTCCTGATAAGTCATTGGTAACATATTTGCTGTTGCGAATGTTTCTATGCGGAATCGCGATTACTCAACTTGTACGTGTCACTCAGAAAAAAAATTAATGAATTAGGTACTAACAAAGCTTCGACTTTTCACGATTTTATTCTGATAATGTTAAATTATTAGACTTTATAAAACTGTGATTTGTTTTAAATACAAATTATCTCTTATTAGGAAAAAGAACTCGGTGTTGCGTGCTTGGGTGGTTCAATAGATTTTTCTACTCGCGAGTCCATTAGTATTTTTTTCCAATAATTGTTACAACCAGACTCTGACTCCCCCACAAGCTATGGATATTTAATACTAAAGAACGGTTTGTGGAAAAGGTCGTTCGATTCACTAACGGTATATTCAATGTCATAGGACCGAGGTCCGAAGTCCAATCCCAAAGTTCGATAGACGAAACTGATTCACCCGGTAGCTTCGTGATTCGAGCTATAATATACTTATATACACACATAGACTCAACGTAGGTAATCCAAACTCTGTGCAACAAAAGCTTGAACCCGTGGTTTCATACGTCCCGATAGTATTTCGAAAACTCGTTTTCAACGAATTTCCCTGGAGTGTGCGAGAAACCAACGGAGGTGGACGAGAGAAATGGCAGCAGGGACGATTCGACGTATCGTGCTATGGTATATATATTCGGTCACGATAGCCTCTTCCGTGTATCACCGTTGTCGAACCACTGTGGATCTGATTTTGCGAATTGACATATATGCAAATAATAACTGAGAAAAACTCGTTGCGTCATTGACGTTCCAATCTTTTTTTTAGAATCATTATGAAAAATATCACATCGTTTTCTGGAAATGAATGAACTTCGAAGCGAATACAGTAAATCATCAATTCCTTAGGGTAGGTACGAACAATCGGTTCTCAGTTATTCAAAAATTACTGATAATTGGAATTGGTCCTAGAACATTTTTAATTAGTACAAATATGTAAGAAACCGTGCTTTGGAACGTTCTTAATATTGACTACCTACGAATAAGAGATTCCAAAGAAGAAAAAACATCTTTTTCTCTGCTGTTTATTTTTATTCCAGCCTCGCGAACAAAAATATGACAAATAATGGCTGGGCAGGATTAATTGACGACTTAATTCATTTGCATCCAAGTAATCAAAGTTGTACCGCAGTTTCTGTTTTAAGGGGAATATTTTTATCCGGGTTTACATTACCAAGATACTATTTCTCTTAAAATCGCCGCTTTGATTAATCACGGTTCCAATAATTAAGTTTTCACTATTTTTGACTACGATAATTGTGTTTGAATGAATTTTTTTTCGCGTTTCAAATAATGCAATCAACAGCTCAAAAGAACCCATATTTCTGTTATTAATTTTAGTTATTGGAGAAAAAAAGAAAAACAAGATAAATCTGTTTCCAATTTGATTGCCATGAAAAACTTTCATTCTGCTGAATAATGCATTGAGACAAATTCTGTTTCACTCAAATAACGGCTGTTCCAATCCACAACGCTCTATAAATTATTCAAATCGATATATCGATTGTTCCCGGTGGTTATAGTAGGGTTTGACCCTTGGATCGTTTTCCGGATCGCATGTTCGACATTCCAGGCCAGCAATTTCTTTTTTCACCCGCGCAACGTGCATCGACGGATGGAAGAAACGGCGGGGTTCGAGCCGATCGTAATATTAGCGTACCTACGTATAGTGGGTCATGTCAATATTCGTTAGATTTAGCCATGACCTACGTGTTAACGTAGAGCCGCGCGCGGGGATAGCCGATTTAATCGAGTTCGCGTGTCCGTTGATTCGGGTCTTGCATAATCTCACCTTGATCCGCGATCCGGTGGCTGGCCGACTTATCCAGAACGTGTCTAGCGTCGTTACCGACGAGTGCATGCCCTCGCAGGGAGCTTTAAACGGCGGCGTATGCCAGAGGTAGTGGAGGATTATCGCGTGGCTCGACCACCATCCGTCAGCCGAATGGACAGGGAAATCGTGTATACGTCATTCCAACATCATTAGGATGCCGAACCTCTCACACACACGCGTATACACACATATACATATATAGAAACTGAACTGGTTGCGATGCTCCACGGAGAATGGATTACCGATTGTGTTCCCACGATACACGTCCGTGATACGCCTGCGGATCCCCTCAACGATGCAACAATTCATGTGTACACTTCGACTCGTGTGAGATTCACCTTGCGATCGAGTATCAAAGGGATCAGGAACCTCCTTATCAGTCCAGTCACAAGGGCAGACGTGAAGATGTTTTTGGTAGGGCAATGGGAAGCATATATTCTTTATGTGTATTTATGACCCGGAGATTCCAAATTTGTAGGAATTTTAACTTGTGCCCTAGAAGAAAAGGGTGAAAAAAGTAAAAATGGGTGTGTTACTTCGAGAAGGAAGAGAAATTCAGAAAAGAGGTTAGAATGAAAGTTTTAGAACGAAAAATTTTACTCCGGACATATCCTTTATGTCTTTTCTCTATCTTCAATAGTTTAGCTATAAAATGGAAAATAGTAACGTGCGAGACAGTGAAAAATGACGAAATCCAAAGAACCACCACTTCCGTCAGTCCTTTCCCATTGCCCCTCGCTCGTCGATCCACTACAAGTAACTTATGCGACTCGTATCGCGGGTCTCCGAAACCGATCAATATCTTCAAGGGCAAGCTAGCTGTCAGACTGCAAAGGCTCCGGGTACCGGCTATTTTTACTTTCGCCCGATAAACATCGGGACTGGGTTTTTATGAAGGTGTATTGCAAATATTTATACGAAATGCCGATAGTCGATCGGGTCCCGCGCTTTATTTTTTTTCTTAATTTACATATAATATATATATAAATGCACACAGCGTGCCCCAGTTCTGCCACCCGAAACAACTCTGTAACTATTGATGTCACAAATAAATGTTCCAAACAAAGGTACGGTGAGGAGGGAGCCATCAAATTCCACCATTTTTTTTATATTCCCGAGAAGGCGTTGGAGCACAGTGGAGGTCACCTTCACTTTTTTAAATGGAATGGTACATTTTTTTCAACCATCTTGTAGAGTAGCCCAAGCCACAAAAACATGGGGGGGGGGGGAGCGAGTAGCCCTGCGAAGGTGTAATCGTAAGCAAGAAGGTAGTCAGCGACAGTACAAGCCATAGGCCGAAAGATCTCAAATGAATCGTTTCTTACGTTACTTTCGAGAAGTAGTTTAAAGTAACGTATTTATTCCAGCCTGAAAAACAAAAGAACCCTTACAGGAGACCATTGTCATTAACAACACTTCGAATACGTTCTGTTTATTTACCAACCCGGTTTAATCTGTATCATATGCAACTAAATCGTGGTTGTCGTTCAGTTTGATTCCGAATTTCGATAAGAGCTATTCATAATTGGAAAATGTACCGGGAATCGGAAAAAGTGGATATGATACTGCGTTACGGTGAAACAAGACAAAATTTCACAAGAGCGCGTTTGTTGTATGCTGAACAATTTCCAGATGACACTGTTCAAGCCGGCGAACGTTTAACCTGGTCGTTACGTCATTTCGCGCGACGGGTAAAGTTAATCCTGCTGAGAAAAATCGAGCTAAATCGCAAACTACGGAAAATGCAGAAACTTCTTAAGCCAACCGCCTAAAGTTGCTTTTATTAAAGCAAATCCTTTATTTTCATACCCGTATAATAAAAGTATACATAAGAAATGTCATAATCTTTTAACGTATACATAAGAAATGAGATACTCTTTTATCGATAGATTAATAGTGTACGTAGGAAATTCCATGCGCTTCATAGAATAACGGACGCATAATCTCCATATACTATAAACACTGAGTGTTTAGTCTGCATCGTCTAATCTAATATCGCGTATGGCGTGAGAGGGTTATTCTGGACCCATGAGAACTAAACATAACAATAACCCTTAGTTTCACAAATTTAAGAGCTATATCACCCGCTGCTGCATCATTACTTTGCAACAAAAAATTGAACATCGTGACAATTGCTGTAATTGAATTCAATAAATCATTACGAGCAAACACTCGCGATCATCTCCTTTGTGTTAACCTGAAGACACCTCGTATCATCTAAGCAAGCTCTGATTCTTCGCCTGTGTACATGGTATTCATTAAGGTTCGCTCTCGTTCTTCAAAGACATCAACATCTGCTCTGAAGGAAGTCTGAAAAATAGAAACGGTCCTTATCTATTAGTGATCAACATTTCAATAAGCATCCACACACAAACATAATATTCGTTTCACTTCTCATATTGATCCTGATACTGACTACGAAGAAAGGCAACAGACCTATTGTTACGCGTATTACCATCTTGACACGTAATGCAGCCCTGGAAAGGCTTCACCAAAAAACTTAACCTGGTGATCCGAAAACCATGCGTTCTTTATAAGACGAGTTACCTTGTGATGTGTATATTGCATAAGGGTAGAGTCAGTAGCGAACGCCAGTTGGATTCGAGTTACTTTTCGAGCCATTTGCGTAACGAACTGCTATCTTGGGTCCCGTTGCTGTAAACCCTCCCCTCAGTTGTAGGACTCTCTCTAAACAATATCCGATTTCAAAATCAAGTGTGTGGAGAATGCTCAAACGTCATTATTTGCATCCATACCAAATGTGGCTGCATTAGGCTCTCGATGCGAATGAATTTCAAAATCGCATCCACTTCTGATAGTGGGCACATCAGCAATTTCGAATGGATGAACAATTCTTTAATAATGTGTTATTTACTGACGAGTCAAGGATCACAAACCATGGACAAGCGAACACGCACAATATACACTAATGGACGGAGGAAAATTCCAGATGGTTACAAGTTGCCCATCAACGACCATGGAGTGTTAATATGAGGTGCGGTATATGGGAAAATAGAATTATTGGTCCACACTTCATTGATGATAATTAGAATGGGGTTAAGTGCGCTACTTTTCTGGAAGACGTATTACCCGTGTGGCTTGAAGATCTAATCTTGTGAGGTCGGCAAAAACTCTGGTATCAACATAATGGTTGTCAAGCTTATTTTACACGGATAGTAAACGAGTATGACTTTTGTTTGCAACATTGATAATTACCGCCTTATTTCGGGTGACAAAAATAAAAGGGATTCCCTGTATATATATTTCAACACTGGTCATATCCTTTCATATATATATTACAATATAAAGGTTGCGAAGTGAACACAATAACATAGATTTTTTAATCGAACCCGTCATTGCAATTTGAACTGTAATTTATATCATTGTCATAAATTGACAATCGTTTGCATAAATTGCAAACGATTCAAAAAGATTGATGCCCTTTATCTCACAAAAGTTAGTGACTCGAAAAGAAATTTAACACTACTCAAATAAAACATTATTAACTGTTGAAAAGGTTTTTTAATAAAAAGAACAATGCACAAAAAACGAAGGGGGTTGATCATCCCAACGTGAATTAAAAGGATAACAATGGATTTTGGTAGAGTTAAATTTCTTTTCGCTTGACTAACTCTAGTGAAACGACGGGCATTAATTTTTTGAATCATTTGAAAATTATGACAATGATATAAATTATAGTCCAAATTGCAGTGACGGGTTCGATTTAATATTCGATATAAACGTTTGTAACAATTAATTATCGAACGGATAAAAGTTAAAAATTAAAAATCTTCCTACTGCAATATTATCAATGGCACGTAGATGGATCATAAATTTAAAAAAGCAGTAAACTAATCCAGTCTTCTTCGTTTTACTCGCGAGAGACGTTCGATTGGCTTGTACAAGAAAAAATCTTAAATCGAAAAGTAAAAAAAAATTGTGTATTATTGACAAACGATAAGGGCATATTAAATTTAATAAATATTGATCCTCGCCTAACGCGTTTGATTCTTTGCAAACTTTCAAGTAAATCGTGAGACAAGCAAATAAAACGCCAAAACAAAAATAGCCAACAAAATCATTAATTATGCTCGCAGGGTTCTGTTCTATAAATATTGATGCCGGATATGGATGTGTTGCGCACCGAGATAATAAAAACTTATTCCGAGAATGCTTTATTTACATAAAATAAAATAAAAGTAAAATAAAGAGCGCAAATCTACATGCAAGTCGCTAGAACTTAACCGAATCAAACGTGCGTGATAAATTACTTTTAAACTTTAGTCGCGTGTATCGAGAAGTAATTCAACTCTCCTCTGTATAATCGATACCAAAAATCGAAGATCGATGACAAGGAAACACAAGACGAACGTTAACACTCTGTTTATGAAAAATTACAAAAAAATCATTATTTACAGTCCAAACTACATACTTGTAGCAAACAATTAATAAAAGTTTCATCAGAAATAAGTGAAAATGAGTATCTACGTGGAAACAATCTTTATTGTTTTAATCTAAATCGGAGGACAATATTTTTTCAAATAAATCAAAAAAAGGTGATTGATCGGCGATTACTATTTTTCTTTTTTAATAATAGTACTAAATGGTTTTGTAATGCTTGTTAACGCCGTCACCGCATTGCCCCAAACTTTAAAAAAATCATTCGTTTCGCCGAAATACGAGAATGGCGCGTATGGTGGGCGAGAACTGTCTGGTCTTTGAATTAGCGGCGGGAGACGGTAGTATGGAAGCGTTGAAAGGGCATCTACACATACACGATCAGATACCGACTGAGCCGTGCCATATTTTAGTACGTGAAACGCCCGATTCGAGCGCTCTAAATCATCCAAAATTTCGTGAATTTCAATTTCTATACGCGATATGTACATGTACAATGGCTCACGGCCCGACTACGATTTCGAGCCAACATACGCGAGGGACAATATCGCAACGGCGGTGTATGGATTTTCCGAGAAATTCGTGTATTTGCAATCACCAAAGGATTCAGCATCAGCCCCATTAGCACGAGAATACTCCAGATGAGTGTGACCTCGATGCTCGGGATGAGAGCTACGAGCTTTTCAATTCGTCGAAAATGTTGGGCTGCTTGTACAGCGGCGATAAAAAAATATAATTGACCGGGTTCATTGACTAGAAATTCGCGAAAGTTCACTCTCTGTAGTCCCGTAGTCGGAATCCGCCGATTGGTCGGAAAATGAAAATATATCGATTATTGGACGAAGCTGCGACTGCGTATCCATGATAATACCTAATATTTCTGAAGGGCCATTGGCGAATACCTTACTCTACCCTTATGCGCGCCAGTAATTCACAGATCGTAATAAAATAACTATTTCAATATGAAAATCAAATCACCATACGTACTTAAGCGTCAGTATTACATGCGAGGTACGCATCGAAAATTTCATCAGTAAACATACAAGCACTAAACAACCGATCAGGTAAAAATTGGCAGGTGCACAGAGCATTATGGCAAAAAGTGGCTCTTGATATTTTATTTCTAAAATTTTGCCATAATTGTCTAGATATCCTCAAAACTTTAACGCTGAAAGCCGGAAAAGGTACAGGTGGTGTTTTGAATCGCCCGTCGCTCTGCAACATTATTTTCCCAAAATTATGGAAAAACACATCAAGAGCCACTATTTGCCACAATTCTCTGCGTCTCTGCCTATGTTTAACCTCATCGGTTATTCAATGCTTCCTGGAGTACTGACAGAAATTTCGAAGCGCACGTCGCATGACAACACTGACTCTTAAAACCATTTTCCGAATACTTAGAACAGGTTAAATGCTAAATTATTTTATGAAAACGTATTTTATAATAATGTAGGAGTTACTTTTTGCATACCTTACAGGCAGTCGATGGAAAGTATGAAAGGATTGTAATAAATCGATTTCTGTCGTCTGTATGAAATAATATATTAACACTTCTTTAATACGTCTGTCGTCTGTGAGCGTCTTTCCTCTATTGAAATCTATAATGGGTATTCGCGCGTCTTTCGTCGTCGAGCGCCTTCCTTCGACTGACCCCCTTGTAGACCATTGAAATGTTCCATTGACCCTGCATTCATCAAAATCAGCAATTTTTTTCTGGTGCATCGGGGGGAGGGGGGTATGAAAAGCTTAGGTCTAAATTGTTTTAACTCTTTGTAGGTGGTGCGGAAAAGAGTTTATTAACTAATTATTATTATTAACTCCTCGTAGGTAGTGCAGAAAACAGTTCATAACTAATTATTATGAACATTACAATAGCAAAAAAATAAAATTTGTCCGCCGCAATTAATGAAATTTGCAAAGAAACGATGCATAATCGTTCATTTTTATGTCTATTTTCGAGTACTCCGACACTTACCTTTGCAGCACTGTAAAATGTTTATAAATAAACAAAATTTTACATAGTTATATTGAAATTTATTCATCAGAAGGTGTTCTATCGAAATGCCTTGAACATTTTTTTCTGTAAAATGAAAAGAAAAAAAGTTAGAGCGACTTAAAGGAAATTACTCCTTCATTTTTTGGCGTTGTTTATTAACGACTTTGATATTCTTGATTTTACGACAAAAAGTTAAGAGAGTGAATTTGTAGAGAATTTAATTTCCTACAAAAAACAACTTAACAATTTTCTTGCACGGTAGATAGTTTTCCTATTATATCAATACAACCATTTTAAACCCAAACCCAAAATATTATGTGCTGAGGGATATTTTTAACTTTGAATGGCTGTAAACTCCTTAAAAATAAACCGAAATTTGAAAATGAGAGGTGAAATTTGTTCGTCTCAAGGAGCGTCAAAAAATGTCTCTGAACATATTTTTCTGAAAAATGAAAAAATTAAAAGTTACAGAGACTCAAAGAAACGCTGTTTTTCCATTTGTTATCGTTTCTTGTTAATAACTTTATTATTTTCGATTTTATGACAAAAAATCAAGAGAGTGAATTTGTAGAGAATTTAATTTCCTACAAAAAATAACTTAATTATTTTCTTGCGCGGTGGATAGTTTCATTGTTATAATGCAAAAGCTATTTTACCCCTTTTTCAAGATGGCGGGTTTTCCTCAAGGGTTACAACCCCACAAACTTGGACTTAAGCTTTCTACTTATACCATTCCCTGTGCATAAAAAAAATTGCTGACTTTGATAAATGCAGGGTTAGGCCTTTAAAAAAAATTGCTGACTTTGATAAATGCAGGGTTAGGCCTTATTTTTGTAACATTTCAATGGACTATTGGGTTTGGGTCTCACCCAAGCACATATATGCGCACATCCTCACACACACACTCACTCTCGCGTTCGTTCCTGTCACTCTACGTATAGTAGATATTTCTTTCATTCTTTCTTTCTTCTCTGTAGCTGTATCCCTATCTCTTTCTCTATTGCTATCTCTATGTATTTCTCTATTTTTTGCATTCGGGCTTGACCTTCCTATGTGCTACGCGCTATCTCTCTCCAAACAGAGCAGCCTCGCTCGGCTGACAATAAGCTGTCATATTTGGGATCCTACAAAAATGAAGGCTCGACATATTGGAAAGTCCCTATCTGATCTTCGGTACTTCAAATAAACATTTTTTCAACACTATTCAACATTTCTCGACGATTTTTTGTTTATTTTTGTTCAGAAAGATTTTATTGATAATTCTATATAGGGTTTTAGAAGATATTCGGAATAGAAATATTTTGGGACCCATTGAAAGTGGAAAAAGATTGGTTCGAAAAATGCTTATGTTCAATGTACCTTTCCTCAGGAACCGTACGTTCGATTTTGACCATTTTTGTTATGCGTATATATTAAAGTATTATAAACAATGCTTCAAGTCATCTTTTCGATATTTTGTTTAAAAAATTGTTGACATCGTTTTGAAATTTTGTTATAATTTTTTACCACGTTTTTTTACCTTCAAATATATTTTTCTCGAGTCTCAATTGTTTTTTCAAAAAAATGGCTCGACACATCCTTCGTTTGGATGTACTTGTTACGTCAGAAAAGAAATATGTCGATACGATGAGTAGATTTCGAGAGAAGGTACATTGCAGGTGAAAAAACATAATTTTTCAGGTAACACGATTTTCTAAAAAAGTTGGAATTTTTAATGAATTCAAACGCTAACTTGACAAAATTATTTAATATACTTCCACCCCTTAGAATTTTATGAAATTTAAACTACATATCAAGAAAAACCTGTATTTTCAGAAAACAAAATTTAATACATTTTTGACCCTGAAATATGCTGAACCTCCTTAACAAAATTCTTCAGATTCGTGCCATATTACTTAGTATTCAAAATTATTTGGTATTTTTAACTGTTGAAAATTAAATTTGCCTGCTTTTTCATTCGGTTGGATCTCCCATGCAAGGGTCGCGTATACGTGGCCCTGCTATAATTTATGTCTCGAGTGGGTACTCGCAAGTGGGATTAAACGGGAAGACTGCGTCAATTTCCATGGTAACGATAAATAAATACACTTTTTCATCCATGACGTTGGTTACAGCCTTCCGGACTCTCTCGTGCTCTGCACAAAGTACACCCAGTATGAATAAACCCTATCCGAAATCACGTCCCGTCTTTGCCGATCTTTTCGTGGTGTCGTTTATTTTTAAAAGCTTTTTTCTTCCCCCTACATCGCCCTGTGTATATCGTTCCTCGCGTACTTCATAGGAGTTAGTCAGATTACTCATCAACAGAGGTTTCCTATCGAAGAAACTTGTCGATAATAGATTGCACAATCGATTCGACGTAAGCATCCGCGTCATCATAAAATTCACTCAGATTTTCAGATTTTCCTTGAATAAAACTTTATTTGATCCAACAATGAATTCTTCGGAAAGAAAAAACATTATGTACCCAATTAGGCCATGATGGAACGCTTACTTTCAAATTAACTCAAACGATGGGTTATCGATTATATCCAATCGAGATCATGACAGAATCTCGAAAGAGGTTGGTTGGTATCGTATGATATCGGTTGGTGTCGTTCGGCGCAATAACCGTTGTCTTTGTAACGATTATTAGACGCCCATCCTCTTCCTAGAATAACCTGAGACATCTATTATATTCTAGCATCTTTTCAATGGAACACCATTGATTATTAGTTTCGAAGGCCAAACCAAACCCGCAACTTCACCTTCCATCCCCAATTCTTGTACACGGTGCAACTCCATCTCCGACCTCTTTGACTAGAGCAGACTTAATCTCTGTCTGGAAAAACGAAACCCCGCTCTCAATTTTTGTACGCGGCCTTGGTGACGTAATATTTCTATGCTATAAAGTAATATATAGATATAGAAAGATCGTGGATGCTCGCAAGCAGTTTCCCTTTTGTAAGACTCTAGGGGGAATCCACCAGTATTTCCATGGTAACCGCCGTTCTCGTTGAGCTTTCCTCTCGTTCGCGAAAGCTCACAGGACGTTATAATTCATCTCGTCGCAGTTACTGCTGCTGAATCGACGATTATATGATTTTTGGATGTCAAATTTCGCATTCGTTTTTATCACGAAACAAGTATGCAATTTTTCGACCGAGAGAAATAACAAGTATTGTTTCGCATAACAAAATCCTAGACTCTTGTTCGCGTTCTAAACAAATTCGAGTAAGATCTTTTCGCTAATTGCTGAATACCTCGCGATCTAAATTGTCATTGTCGTAAGCAGTTCAATGAATAACATTGAACAACGTATCGAAAATCCAACGTAAAAAATAACTGAAAAAAGGTAATGGGAGATTTTTAATCCCGGCAGGAAGTCGCTAAACGTTAAAATCATCATACACGTGCCCGCATAATTGCTGAATAATAGTTACGAAAAATTTGCGTAAGCGTCTCTCTCACTCTTCCTCTCTCTCCCTCTCGTGCATGCAAATTCAAAGAAAGGGTGACGTCTACTTCGAACCGAATCCCACAAATACTTTCCGGCTTTTTCATAATGACTATACGCGATGATGACAAATAAACGTTGCGGTTGGACGAAATGAGACTAAAAATAAAAATAAAACGAGAAGAAGCTTTTTTCGGATCGGAGGATTATGAATTAACGCAGCGCGGTGCAGTATCGCGGAACGGTGGATGCAACATGGTCGTGGAAAAGAGAAGGAAGTTAGAAGGAGGTGATAGGTACATACGCAATGGAAGAAAGGAAAAAAGAGGATCTGGCAGATAAAAAATTACGAGCGTGTTCTTCGCGTGTAAATGAGAGAAAGCTATCATGTAGAAACTGTACAAAACGAATAGTCACCAGATTTATCGTCGACAGATTGGATTATAGTGGAGCGTATAAGAACCCAGTTTCCTATACAATTTTCGGATTAAACAAATTAACTTTATACGAAACGCAGAACTATTGTACCAAAAATGAGGTTGGGTTTCAATAGTTGAAGTAGAACAATATGTTGCTTCCATTTTATAACTCCGAGGAATATTAAGTATGTATTAGAACAATAAAATTTAATGAAAGTATTACATAATACTTTCGACCATTAAAACGAATAAGTACGTTCTCTGTTTAGGGAAATGTCCTCTTGATCTTCGATTTCTTCACGAGAATTTGGGTTCAATTCCGTACTCTTTGCACAAACACCTGATATTTTCCATTGTATGGGATTCTGACCCAGAGACTTTTATAAATTTCATTTTATGGCGCTAATTGTAGGTATTTTCCAAGCTTTTTCTTCAATCATGTACTTCCCCTAGTAAAAAGATCTTTATTTGGGAAAAGTTGTGTTAGAGAGGGTTTACTATCCCAACTTAATATAATAATTAACTTAATATTTATGTACTTGCGTCAGTTGCATATAAGCTATTGTAGACAGCTATGATTCATATGTAGTATATATAGTATATAGCAGAGAACTAGAGTGAGATAGTAACAACGACGACGATGCTGAGTTGTTCGGAACAAATTAGAGATCTTTTCGTCTGGTATCGCCTCTACATACATATATGCGTATAGTCTAGTACCTTCCCTCAGCCAGACTTCTATTATTCGTGTTCCATATAGTCACGTGAGTCCCTGTATAACCTTCCTCTACCTCCTCACCGACTCTTGCGAAATTATTAATGTCCGTCTGGAGTTTCAAGCGATTCTCTCCTTACACGCTTCAAGCCACTTTCACGATTAGACTCCCTTGCTCCTGCTCCTTCGGTATGTCACTACCGACCGCTCATTCTCTAATATATAACTCCGGCCATACGATTCATCCCCATCGTTTCCACACGCGCATTAATATTGAATGTCGGTAAAAGTGATGATCATTGGCGTTTCAATCAAGGAAATTGAGGCCTTCTAGTTTTGTATTCTGGGATTAATACCAGAAGATATTGAAAAGATTTTTATTTTTATCCAAAGGCCTATAAGGGATTGCGAGAGTGTCTGGATTAAATTTCTGATAGATTGATTGATGATTTTATTATGCCCTAGCGAGGTACGAGACAAAAATATAGAAAAGCAATACAGATGTGGATAGTATGGTTACACCTATGTGAACTTGGCAGCCAACTTTCAAATTTTTTTTTTTGAAAATACTAGTCGATTGTACTCCGTTAGTACCCGATTGTACCACTTTTATTTTCGTTTGTACCTCAAACAGAAGAAAGTTATGAAGTTCTGAAAATTTCGAAAATGCAGCTTTTTCAATTTTCAAAATTTCACAACTCTGGTAACGGGAGTCAATGTGCAATCGTTTGTACCCCCAGGAATCACTTTTATTTTCATTTGTACCTCAAACAGAAAGAAGATACAAGGTTTACAACATGTCAAAAATGTAACTATTTCAATTTTTAAAATTTCTACATTCTGGTAACGGGAGTCGATGTGCAATCGTTTGTGCCCCCAGAAATCACTTTTATTTTCGTTTGTACCTCAAACAGAAAGAAGGTACAAGGTTTACAACATGTCAAAAATGTAACTTTTTCAATTTTTAAAATT
>JAPYZT010003221.1:0-13071 GCA_030522965.1 Tryphoninae sp. A BG-2022a
TAAACAATTGTTCTATAAACCGCAAAATCCTGGACGAACCAGAAATCTAAAAAAATCGTCATTTTTACGATTAAACAATTGTTCTATAAACCGAAAAAAGTCGCTATCGGTAAATCGAGTGATAAAAAAACCATACGTATTCTAACGAGAAATTTTGATTTCGAGTTCCGGGATTGAATGAAAATTGTCTCAAATCGAGACTCGCGTGTCTCGGGGGTTGAAGGGGGGAGGGGGTGGGCAAGGAGCGAGGGGATGAAGGGTAGGTTACCGTGCCGCGGGCTATACATATGTGTTATCGCTATAGTTGTCGAGTAATTGGCGCGGCGTGTAAACATTGTGATCGAGCCCCCCTTTGTACACGAAGAGAGAGAAAGAGAGAGCCAGAGGTCTAACGGGGGGTTAGAAGCTCGAGGCAATTTTTGCTCGCGAATACGAGCGCACTTGTTCGATACCGGTGAGGAGTTTTCCTCGTCGTAAGGATCGTCGCTTGTCAAGGGTATGTATATAATTGTGAAGCATGCAAGAGAGAGACAGAGAGAGAGTTACGTAGCCATTGTGGCAGAGTTTTTTATGATAACGATGATCGGTACACCGAGCAATGGCCAATTACTCGCAAGCTTATTTTTTTTTTTAAGTACGATTACAAGTCTGGCTTGATAATTTGTCCTCGTTAACTCGAAAAGATATAGTGAATATTTATCTTATCACCACGATGTTTTCCTTATCACTTTGTTATAGAGAAAGATTAAAAAAACAATTAAATTTTTTACTGAATATCGTGACATTCGATTTGAATTTATCGCTTTGAATTTATTCGATAACAATTCACCCTCGGATTCGTCATAAAAGTACAATTTTATTATTAATGGATAATAACAATATTAATTGATTCAATAAATCTAAACTACAATAAAAAATCGACCCCTAAAAAAAAAATTGCACGAGGTCGTTTGTATTTTTATTCGATCCTTAATTTCATCATCAATTTGTGATAAACAAAATAAGGATTGATTAACGATTATAAGGATGAGGATTGATCCGTTTTCTTAGAAAAGTAATGAACCGTGTGCCAAAAATCAGGATTGATTTATTTTCTCTTAAAGAAAGAATCAAGACTTCAATCTTTATTAGTAAAAAAAACAATCGAAGAAATCCAACTCCCGGGCTGATTTTCTAGCGCACATGCCGTGACGAACAAGAGGGATTTCGCTATAACGTTTGCGTGAGTTACTCGCGCCGTCGTTTGTTTACGAACATGTCTCTCTCTCTCTCGCTTCCTCATTCTTTGTTCCTGCCCTAATATACACAATACTACGTCATATACGAGCTTTAGCTATACATACATATATATCTCTCCCTCTTCCTCTCCCGAGAGAGAAAGAGACAGACAGACAGACAGACAGAGAGAGAGAGAGAGAGAGAGAGCTAACTAAAGCTTATATATATATATATATATATATAAGCTTTCTCTCTTTCTCTCGTATATATATATATATATATATATATATATATATTCGTATTTCGACTTTATATATATAAAGTCGAAATACGAACATGTGGCAAGCGAGCGAACTGGCCCGCTTTTGTGTTACAAATAATGTTTGCATTATCGTCGTCGTCGTCGTCGTCGTCATCGTCGTCGTCGTCGTCGTCGTCGTCGTCGTCGTCGTCGACGTCGCAGTATTGTACAATTGGTATCGTAGTGGTGCACACTATACTTGTAACTAGCGAGTTCTAGCAATCCGGAAGAGTGGAAGGAGTTTGGCGAGTTAGGGGTGATAAGGGGGTTGGTGGCTAGGGGTTGACTGAGGGGGTTGGGGCTAGGCTGAAGAGCACCACTCGTCGTAAATGTATATACTCTCGTACAGTATATCTCGACAATAGCCCGAGGACACTCGAGGTAACCGATTCACCGGTCTCGTGGGACGAACGTCGAATTAGTTTGATCTTCGCTCTCTCACCCGGTGCACTCACAACTCCCGGCTCTCTCTCTCTCTCTCTCTTTCTCTATACGCGATATATCGAGTTTACCACTCGACGATGTTCGCGTCACTGGACTTTATTGAAAAGATCAATCGCTGTTAGCTTTTTGCAAACGGGAAACATTTTTATTATTTAAAAAAAAAAAACACATGTTACCTAGATTAGCGTGAGCTAGATATTTTGTTGAGACTAGGTTGAAAAATTGGTCATAAATTTTAGGTTAATTGAAGATTTGGTTATTTGAAAAAGTTAAGAAACTGAAACAGTTAAATTAAATTAAATTCTTTTTTAATTGTAATTTTTTTTTAATTATTATATTTATTTATTTAAAAAATATTTTGTTGAAAATCTCTTTAAAGAGAGAGAGAGAGAGGGGGGGGAAGAGACGAGGAGAAAGGGAGAAAGAATGAGAGAGAGAAAGCTCAGAAGCCATGAAACTTTCGAGTCCCCTCGAGCATTGCCGTTTCTCACCGACGTATTTAGTAAGCCCTCGTTGTACCCGTGAGTTTACAAGGAATATTTAAGTCCTCGGTAAGATTGGCTCGGATTAAAGCCGCTCTAACGCCTTGATTAGCCGGAGAAACTGCAAGCGTCGACGATGAGCTTGGGGAAGTGAAAAACACAGAATTCGGAGTAGACGAAGACGTCGTTTTCGAACTCGAGCAATTAGCCCTTCGCTTGTAATACCTCAAATCCCTGATTTTCTTCCTCGTCGCTCGTGAAGCTCATCATGGAAGAATAATTTCGCGAGCCTTGAAAACATCCCCTCCTGCGTTTAAACTTAAATTACGTATTATTTATCGTAACACCAACATTACTCAAATAAAATAATTATTGTTATGAATTTTTTCTTACAAGGGATGAAACTTTGCTAATTTTATAATTGTTTTAATAAATTATCTTTTAAAAAAAACAAAATAGACGTTGATTAATTCAACTATAGAGAACGAGTCAAGTCATCCCCTAAAATAGGGGTTGAAATAATGGAAATACAAATTTTATTTATATTTCCATTATTATTATAATTATTTGTAACAATTTTTATCAAGAAGCATGTGACATTGAGAAATTCAAGACTTAGGTAGAACTAAGTCATTCCTTAAAATAGGGGTTGAAATTCATTCTCTACAGATTATTATTCTCACTAGAGTACAAATTTGATATATTAGCAACAATTTTTATCGAAAACCACGTGACATTGAAAAATTCAAGCCACAGGTAAAACCCAGCCGAAAAATGGAGTTCAAGGGGGATGGAAGCCATTTTGGGAAATGCAAAGGAGAATTCATTTCTTCCTTCGCGTTATACCAGCTGTGTGCTATACACGCGACATTTTTTCGTAATTACACGAGGGAGGAAATGGAGAGAGGTCTAACTTAACGTCTGGACGACGTCTCTCCCTCCTCGTCTATCCTCGTACTCGCCCCCTCGTTTCTTTCACCACGCCCTTGGCGCGAAAGTACTCTCGCCCATTTCGTAGTAAAAAAAAAGAAACACCCCGTCGTCTTTCGGGCCACAGAAGTGACGATGAAAAACTTCATATTTTTTCAATTAAGACACCGCACAGTGCTAGGGCTCGCCCCATTAACGACCTCGTAAACTATACTCGCGGGCGGTGGTATAATATATTTCCTCCGCTATATAAGAGTAAAGTCTCCCTCCAGTGGCAGAGCAATTGAGACGTTAACAGAAGTTTCAGGGGTAGAAAAAAAAGATATGCGTATATGTATATAAGAGAAACGTCTCGAGAGAAAAGAGAATTTTTTCGTTTTAGTCTTAATTGAACCAAAGCGAGGAGAAATATTACCTCGCTAAAATGAAGAACGCGACGAAAACATAATCGAGCTTTGTACCTATTTGCAACCCTCGAAAGAAAAAAAATGTCGGTCGCCAATGGTAAATAAAATGCATAAAATAAATCAAACGAATTAAATAAATTAAATGCATAAAACGAATTCAATAATTAAAGTATTATAAATAAATCAAACGAGTTAAATAAATTAAACACATAAAACAAATGAAATTATTAAAGTTTAATAAAATAAATAAAACTCGTCTAGAAAATCGTGAATATATAAAACAATATTCATAAATAACTGAAGAATATTTTTTCTATGGACAAAGGGGTGAAAACGAGGAAGCAAATACAGTTGAAAAATGTAAGTCAACTTTTCCAGGACTGTAATCTTTTGTGAAATTTTATGAAATTTACCAAATCCTTTTTTTCGTCCTGTTCAGAAAAGAGAAAAGTCTGTACTGGAGAAAGAGAGAGAGAGAGGGAGAGAGAAGGGGAGAGCGAGAGAGAGAGAGAGAGAGAGAGAGAGAGAGAAAGAGAGAAAGTAGTTGAGCGATGGAAAGTTGAGTATAGAAGGGATAACGGGGCGGGGTAGCTAGAAGTATAGGCGAGCGTTAGCGAAGTGTGTATGTTTTGAGAGCGGTATTATATCGAGCATAAAGAGCGAGCCCCGCGTCCCATGGGGACCGCACAGCGTGCGTGCTTGCATGCACCCCCGTTTATGTGTTCCTTCCTCTCTTTCTCTCTTCATCCCTTTTCCTACCTTCTTTATTTCTCTCTCTGTTTTCTCTCTCTCTCTCTCTCTCTCCCGTCCTCTTCAACAACGACTCTGGGACACCTAGCTCACCCCCTACGAGCTCTTCGCCAACCCCTCTCTGGGGCTGTACAACCCCTCGGAGCGAGGCGCTTCTTCTCTTTTGCGCGTATATACCCACTCCGAATCGCCAGAGACCCGGCAGGTTGATAATCTCCGTATAATACAAAAAAGAAAAGTCTCTTTCTCTCTCTCTCTCTCTCTCGCTCCCTCTCTCTCTCTCTCTCTCTCATTCGTGGCCCCTGTGTCGCACTCGAACCCTCGTAAGTGCGTCTTTCAACCCTTCGGAGCGTGTCCCGCATCATTCCGGAACGAACTTTCACCCCGTTGCGAGAGAGAGAGAGAGAGAGAGAGAGGGAGAGAGAGAAAGAGAGAGAGAGAGAGAGAGAGAGAGAGAGAGAGAGGGAGTAACATTGAGTAGGTACTCGCAAAAATCATCAAAATTTGCCAAAAACTCAAAAAAGAATATTTAAAAATATCGCCACGTACAAATTTATAAATTAAATATATATTTTTTAATTTCCTTTCGTTACCAACGTTCGCGATATTTATACGAAAACAAAGAAGAATCAAAATTTCGTGGACGGTTAAGGGGGGGAATAAAAATCTTAAGAGAGTTAAGGAGTTTGACGAGAGTCCAAGGTAGAGAGTTGGAGGTGAAGGAATCGAAGCGGCGATCAGGGGCATCGGGATTCGCCGAGGGAATCGCCGACCGCGACTATCTGCCATTCTCAACCGTAGTTCTCGTTCCGCACGCTAGCCGATACTCTTGAAAGATTAAAGCGTTCTTTTTCTACGTATACATAAATATATATCTATAGCTCTCTCTCTCTCTCTATATATATATATATATATATCAGGGAGAGAGTGAGAGAGTGAGTGAGAGAGAGAGAGAGAGAGAGAGAGAGAGAGAGAGAAAGAGAGAGAGAGAGAGTGATATATATATATATATATATCAGGGAGAGAGTGAGAGAGAAACAGAGAAAGAGATATGTTCACAGAGGACAGACAGACAGACGGAGACAGAGTCCGAAAATTAGGGGAGAAAAAGAGAAGGAAAAATGATAGAACCCCCCGAGCCTTATATTTTCTTTGCTATCTCCTTCCGTGCTGTCTGACCAGTACGGGCTTTTTCTACTTGCGACCGACCGAGCCTTTCGATTTTCTCCTTTTTGTTCTCTTGTACTCGACCGTTCTTCTGTCTCTGTCTTTCTCTCTTTTCTTTCTTTATCTCCTTTTCGTCCGGCCAGGCACAGCTTTTTCAACCACGATCCCGTCCAAGAACTACCCCTTTGCGACGACCCCGATGTTCGTCTCGCTGTCTCGATCGCTTTCTCCGTCTCACCCTTCTAGAATTCTATCCCGGCTCTCTTCACTGCCTACTCCTGTCGATCTGTCTACACTGTTAAGTGACCCCGCTTTGATTTCCTTCCGCAAACACTGCAAATTCCTATTGACCGGACCGTACGATCGTCGATGTACGTGTTTCCTATATACGTGTACACGCGTGTTCGGGTCGTTCTATGACGAATCGATCCAAATTTTCCTCACGTATCCTTAATACTCGCGGCACAATTTTTTCGATAAAAGAACTCGTTGGAAAACACCCTCTTGAATATTTTCAGAATTTTTCCACCCCTAGAAATTTCAATATATTTTTATAAATTTATTTTCCAGAAAGAAATATAATTTTTTTAAATTATTTAAAAATTGACATAATACGAATAAAAGGTTTTTATTTATTAATTGTTTATCCATTAGACGCTAGCTAACGTGTAGAAAATTATGAAAACGATCCGAGACGACGTGCTCGGAAAAATTAATTTCGACACGGAACGACCCATACGCGACACGAATGCGAAATGTCGACGCGATCGGTAGGTCCGGTATCTCTTTTGGTCCCATATCCTCCCGTCGCATTGGTTACGACATCCGTAATCCAAGTTCCGTAACCCGGAACACGATTTATTCCGCCTCAAAGCGAAATTACCATCGCGTGTATAAACAAGAATCGATGTCGATAAATCGTATCGGCCTTCGAGGTTTTCGCGAGCCGCGATCGTCGAAGAAGGACGAAGACAAAATGAAATTCTCCCTCTTTCAATCTCGTCGTACGGCGAATTTTCGCGAAAGAAGAAAAACCGTCGCGACGCGAGATCCTTCTCGAATTCTCAACTTTCGTCGTCGTCACCGTCGGTCGACTTGGTTCGTGCGACGTCGAGCGACGGGGTAGCTCGAGGGGTTGCAAACAATTCGCGAATGCGACGACAATGGAAACTTTTGTACCGAGCAGCTACGCGGGACTTACCCGGATTTTTCATTATTAAACCTTTTTCGTATATCGGTCGCCGAAGTATTCTTAGGTCGTAGCGAAAAAATTAAAAAAAAAAATAAGCGAGCTCCTTATAACGCTTTTTAAACCCGCGAACGTCGAGTTTAGCCTCCGCGCTATCGACATCGAGCGGAAAAATTCTTTCTAAAAGAATACATTAAGAGTGATATAAGCGCGAAAACGAGAGACGAATGAAACGTTAGGGATGGACAATAGATGGGAAAAAAAACTATATAGTAAAAAAGGGGGTGAGTGGGGGTGGTTAAGATTTCACCCTCTTTCAAGAAGCTAGAGATCTCGGAACAAAAAAAAGACTTTCGTCTTGTGAAATAAAAACATCCCTTAATTTTCCGAAATATCGACGATTCGATTTTTTTAGGGGTTGAATAAATTCGAAGGGTTGCGAGTCGTGCGAACGAATTTATTTCTTTGTAATTCGACTGAAATTAAATTCACCACGAAACGACAGTAGCGACGAAAATCATGGCGACGATACGAAGGGGAGGAAAACGAATGAGCGTGAGAGTACGAGTCAGTGCAGGATATTGCAACCCCTCGGGCACACGGATTAAGCAGGTGGGTGGAGGTATCTTTGGCATAGAGTGGACATCCATTAGTCGGCTTTGTGCCGCTCGCGATTCTCCGTCGGTTCTCCGCTCTCTCGCACTTTGAGCCCACCATCCCTCTCTTCTTCCATCCCTCTCACTCATTCTTACCCCGTCTGTAGTCATCCTGGAAAAGCCACGGGATTTTTTCTTTCTTTCTTTCTTCTGTTTGTTTCTATTTTCTTTTTCTTTTTTTTTCGTGTGTTCTTCCAGACTTCCCCACGGGATCGCGTCAAACCTTCCAACGATACTTTTGGTGACACTTGGACGAAGACAGGAAACAGCATCGTTCTTAGGATTTTTGTCGGACGTCCATTTCGTCCGAGGTCATGCCAAAAGCCGATCATCTCAAATTACAAAAGGGTATCGGAAACGGATTTATTTCAGCGCTCCACGCGCCCCCTATGTACTTCTACGTCACCTAAGAACCTCGTTGCTTTATGCGATGTACCGTTGTCAAAGATCTTTATAAAATTGAGGGTCTTTCAGAGGGGTGATAGTAGTCACGGTAGAAACATTTCGAATCAACCCTTATTTTGCAGATTTTGCTGAGGTAAATATGTTTTTCTCGTGATATTCAAGCTGCAAATGACTCGCAAAATTTACTAGCTATAAAAAAGCTACCCTTGAAAAATCAACCCTTCTCAACAACCCTTAAATTTTATGGGTTATTTTCTCTTTCATTATTAGAAAAATATCATACGATAAAGACGAGCTTCTCGAGACGGAAGTACGCGATGTCTAACCGCGAGCCTGCTTTACCGGAAGTAATCGAAAAAAACAACCCTTTTGAAAGTCAAGCCCTCTTCGATAACCATTAAATTTCATTCGTTATCATTACTTTCGTTTATTCGACAAAATTGCAAGCCCCGACCCGATGAAAATCGTCTTTCCGAAAAAAATCGTACGACTCTCGTCAGAAAATATATTATAGAACTGGAATTTTCTTCAACGTCTTCGGTCGTGATTCTTTAGCCGGGCGGAGCCGGTGCAGAGCCAGATGAATTATTAAATCGGGCCATGATACCGTAACTCTCGGCAAAACTCGAAGAAGAAGATGAGGATAACGGTATTGCGTGACAGTGGACTGATGAATATTAAGAGGAAGAAGGATGAGAATGGAAAAGAAAGAGAGAGAGAGACCGAAAGAGGGTGGGAGGAGCAAGGTATAAGGGCGAGTCAGATGCCTTCGCTGTTGAATGTGAAAAAGAGAGAGAGATAGGGAGAAAAGAGAGCCAGAAAGCGAGAGAAAGAGCGAGCGAGACAGAAGCAACCAAAACTTGGCAGCTTTATCTCAGCATTACTCGAAAATTTATTCATATATAATGAACGGTTGAATAATGCAGCGGGTTAACCCCTTGTTCCCTCGCTCGCGCTTCTGCCTCCTCTCGGCCTATGGACCAATGAGCCCAGGGAGGCTGGGAGATCTCTTCGTGCTCCCACAACGTCAGAAACACACCCAACAATTTCTCTCGTTTCGTATATATATATACATATCACGGTTTGATATATATATGGAGCGCGTGTTTTATACCGGAAGGGAGAAGGAAGTGTAAGAAGTAACAAATACTGTGCGAGATTATATTTAACCGGTGGCTATGGGAAGGAGGGGAGGATATGCTTTTCCGTTCATCCCCTTGCCATTACGAGCGGGAATACACTTTCTGTAAATTTATGGGGGTCTGTATATTTATATATATATATATATATATGTGGATAAGTATATACGTATCACAGTAACGCAGGAATTAAGGACCGAGAGAAATGAGGATCGCGAGTATTTGATTATTACCCTTTTAATCTCTGCGCGTATAATTTTCGCGAGAAATTTGTCGGAGGGATGATCGAGCATAGGCTTATTATTTATATATGTATAATTAATTTTCGAGATTGACGCGTCGATTTATTTCACGATTTATTATACGAGAGATATTATCATATGTGATTTTACGTTTGATTTTATTTCAGGCGCGAAGAATTTAAAAAGTTTGGCTCATTTGATAATTTCGAAGTTTATTTGATAACGATTTATATAAATTGTCGTATAAGTAAAAATTGAAAGAAAAAAAACAATTTTTTTTTTTTTTTTTTGGGGGGGAAGATCAGGAAAATTTGTTTGTTCGAAAATTGTGTGTCGCAGTAATTCTCGTTGCGGATACGTATGGCGGCGGTAACTCGTTATGAATATATTAATGTATAGAAGAAATAGAAGGTTGTGAACCCCGGTTGACGTAAATGGACGTGCACAGAGAGCGCAACACAGGGAAAAGCAAGACCAGTCGCCCTCGCTCACGTTCCTCCTCCAGTGTTTATGTGGGGCCCGTCTGTATTTGTGTGGGTTTGCCTCGCTGCTACTCGTCGATTATTTATTCAAAGGGCATTACAGAGGCTTCGCTAATTATAATTTATATCGCGCTTGCAACGTGGAGAGACAAAACAACGACGACGTGCTCGTGTGAAACAGTTTTAAGCCGTGAAACTTCGATTACACGTGTCACTCTCTTATTAGTGAGAACAAGAAAAAGGAAACACGAGTATACTAGTTCGTCTCGGATCGTTTAACACTTCATCTTACCACGTATATTCTCTCACAGCAAATTAAACAGTTAGAAAATAATTTTTAAAAAAAGTGTCTGAGCATACGCCGACTTCTACCACTAGCAAGTAGTAATAAATAAACATGTTCAGACATCTTTTTATATCATAGCATTGATTTCGTTCCAAATCGAAATTTACTCGAAATATCGCTCGATTTCCAAGCCCCAGACTCGTTTCGTCAGATATTTACTCCCAAGTGACGAATTTTTTATACTTCGCTCGAGTATGAGCGAGCTCGAAATTCTCCCAATCCTCGATTCCAGTCGAAACGTTAAATACGTCTTGTCTATAATCATCTCATTAAAAATCTTCTAATAGCGCATCAGAAAATATTTCAGCCAACGAAAATCTATTTAAAAAAGCACGTCTGACCATACTCGGAATTAACCACTAGAAATCAGTAGTACAAGTCAATCGGTGCAAACAAAATCAACATTCTCCATAAAAATTATCCAATACAATCAACTTTAAAAAAACCAGACGTAAATCTAAAGAATAACACAACCCCTTGTTACCTATCCAAAGAATAATTCCCAACCCTTGTTACCTATCCAAAGAATAATTCCCGACCGTTTATCAGTGATGTGAAAATGAGGAGAGAAAAAAAAAGAACGACGCGAAACGAAAATCCATCTTGCTCGTCGTCCTACGGATGGCAAGATAAAACGAATTTCCCTTTCGTTATTCGATTCCAATCTCGATGCCAATGGTTACGATGGCATGCGATAGAAGCGAGTAGGCGATAGGTAATGTACGTATTTCAACGGTAATACGTATATATACGTACGTATGTATAAGGTGATATAGAGAGGAAGTAACGCGAGAGGGAGAGAGAGATAGTCCATGAACCGAGTGGCTGAAGCATGTACGGCCAATCAGCGGTTTTTCCTAGATTCCGTCGTGCCCTGTCATTCAGTCAGCCAAGTGGAAGGACAGGGAAACGGCTTGTGCGGTTCGGCTTCGTCGCGCATTATTCATTATGCAGCTCGCAACACGCCGTCACCTGCCACACCGCAACGTTGTCCTCCTCCTCCTCCTCCTCCTCTGTCTCCTCCTCCACCTTCCTCTCTTCCTGCTCTTCCTCTTATTCCCTCTCTCACTCTCTCACCCTCGGTTCCTCTTTCTAGTCTCCGTTCTACCGCGAGATCTCGCGTGGATATTGACCACCACGCTGACCATCCCCCGAACAAACAACCCTCTCCAACCTACCCTTCGACTCCTCCCTCGACTCCGATTCCTTTAAACGAGAAACTTTTTCACCAACTTTTACCTACCTTCGATCTTGTAACACTTATCGACAATGACTCGCCAAAACTTTAAACAATCTCGTGCCAAATTGATCGACGCGATTTATTATTATTGTTATTTCTCTTCTGTTCTCAATTTATTTAAGAATGGACGATGATCGTCGTAGTGTTGTTACAAGATTCATGTTTTATTGACCTAGTTAGAACCTAATGACAACGCCTGACAAATTATCATTTGAATTTATTTTAATTGTTTGTATTAATTGAAATATCGAGTAATAAATTATCAAATTTTTTTCTGTTTAATACAGACATTTTGATCGGAGGGAATTTAAAGGCGGAAATAGCTTTAATAATTAATATCGTACGAATGAATTTAATTCAATTCATCAGCGTATTATGTAGAGATGATGTCTTTATCGCAAAGTGAAGATCCCTGTTGGTTGAGTTCGACCCCTTTCGAGGTTGCTCTTGTTCACGTTCCAGGGGTTTTTACCGCGTGAGAGCTTCCGAGGTCCTCGAAAATAGGAAAGAGAGAGAGAGAAAGAGAAAGAGAGAGAGAGAGAGAGAGAGAGAGAAAGAGTGAGGGGGATGAAAAGAGAACGAGATCTTTTTCGTAAAATGTTTCAACCCCCTGACAACCCCCTGGTAACGAAAGAGTGATAGAGAGAAAACCAACCTCTCAACAGTTGAATCCCGAGCCGTCTCGACCATCGCGACTGACACGAGAGTGAGAGAGAGAAAGGCGGTTGAAACGGGAATTGGAAACTACTTTAAAGTAATTAGAGGATTGTCAACCCATTCCCCTTTCTCCCCGATCGCACGTTGCCGCTTCAACTGGGAAAGGCCGCTCTGCCTGTTCCCATTAGGATTGTCCTTCAAGTGGCGTACATGCCTCGCCTCTGTATAGCTCTTCGAGTGGGATGATCTTTCTCTCCCTCTCTTTCTACCTCTCTCTTCTCTCTCTTTCTCTCTCTCTCTCTCTCTCTCTCTCTCTCTCTCCCTTCGTCACACACACACACACACACACATCCGATGCTCTGCGTCGATCCTTTTTTGTCCGTCTCGTGCTTCAAATTTTTTTTACCGAGAACATCCTCCTGAAACTCAGAGCAAGGACATTAATTTCGACCTCGTCAAGGTCAAACTTAAACCGAACAAAATAATACGATTAGAAAATAATAAATTTGATTTAAAGCTGAATTAAACCAAGACTTATAAATCGATCCTTTTTTGTCCGTCTCGTGCTTCAAATTTTTTTTTACCGAGAACATCCTCCTGAAACTCAGAGCAAGGACATTAATTTCGACCTCGTCAAGGTCAAACTTAAACTGAACAAAATAATACGATTAGAAAATAATAAATTTGATTTAAAGCTGAATTAAACCAAGACTTATAAATCGATCTACAATTTTATCGTTTTCTTTTTTTAATACATTCGATTAGTTATTTGTCGATTAAAGATGATTAATTCATCAATATAACGTTTATGAATCATGAGCGAATGAACGAACCAACCTAACGTTTTATTTTATATATAGATAGAAGAGAAACAGACGATAAGAAGAAAAGTAAGATAAGATTGTCACTAACAAATTAACTGACATTAACAAATTAATTGTCGCTAACTGAATTAAACGAAGACTTATAAATCGATCCACAATTTTATCGTTTTCTTTTTTTAATACATTCGATTA